>JACEGR010003420.1:0-105427 GCA_014170235.1 Listronotus bonariensis
TTTAATTCTTTTCTTATTTTTTATATTGTAAATATATGTTAATATCTTTAGTTTTGCTGTATTTTTTCCTTAGTTTTTCTTTACTTCTAAGCTTAGTTATAATTAATCTGTTGAACCAAGTCGGATATTTTTTGATTTTTGTTTAGTTTTTGGAATATGCATGTCAAAAATGTCATATATTTTGTTATAGAAATCAGTAACAGCTTCATTGACATTGGTATGGACTTCAAGAAACTTCCAGTCTACTCTAGAGAAACTATAGTATAACGATAAATAGTCGGCTTTTCTAAAATTATAAGATGAAGTAGTGGAGACTATCTCTTTTTTAATTAAATTTGGTATGGCTATAGAGATTTTAAGTGAGGGGTGGTATCGATCCTCTGTGACTAAACCAAAGTCACTTCTAACCACTTTACAATTAGATTTTGTGATAACAACATCCAATATTCGATTCATATAATTAGGCTCTCGATTAAATTGATTAACATTATAAAAACTTAAGAACTGTATAAAACTTTCAACAAATTTATCCGTTTCACCACTGTCATAATATTTCTTCAAATGTGATAAGTTTAAGTCACCTATAATTACAAAGTTTGAGTTAAATAAATAACGCTGCCTTTCCAAAAATTCATATAAGTTTTCATATGATTGCAGAGTACAAGTAGGTGTAACGTATATTGCAAAAATATATATATATTTGAATTCACTAAAATTAAATTTTATACAGACAAGATCTATGTTATTATCACTAAATTGTGTATTCATAATATCAATATTGTAACTGTTTTTGTTGCTATCAACACTCCTCCCCCTCTAGATTTACAGTTGGCATTACAAACACGATCCTTTCTAAAGACATTAAACATATTGGGAAACACCTCACCATCGCTAACACCATCATGCAACCAGGTCTCGCTTAAAACAACTATTTCATATTCGTCCGATGTAGCCCAGACACTCGCACAAAATTCGCTCAACTTCGAGTTCAGTCCTCGCACATTTTGATAGATAATACTGAGAGAGTTTTTATTGGTATGAGCTCCGCCATCGACACCATTATTCAGGTTAGGTTCTTGCTGAGTAACACTTTGGTCGAAAAAACTGTTTTCCAATATGTTTTAATGTCTTCCTTTCATGTTCTGTCTGCGAGGAGAATGTTGATGCTTAACAAACGATATTATGAAATACACAATTGTGATAATAACATAGATCTTATCTGTATAGAATTTAATTTTAGTAATTCAAATATATATATGACACAATATACGTTACGCCTACTGGCGTACTCTGCAATCATATGAAAACATATGGCGGAAGAATTTGGCGTTATTCGACAGTGACTTAAACTTATGCGAAGAATGACGGTGGTGGCGGATATTTGTTGAAAGTATACATTAAGTTTTATAATGTTAATCAGAATTTGTCGAGCTTCAATTATATGAATCGAGCTATTGGATATTGTTATCACAAATACAATTGTAAGGTGGTAAGAAGTGACTTTGAAGGATCGCAAAATGCCAGCACCGTATAAATTTGGTAAAGAGATAGTCTCCACTCTCTTATAATTTAGAAAAGCCGACTTATTATCGTTATGCTACTGGTTTCTCTGGAAATAGACTGGAAAGTTTCTTGAATCATACCAATGTCAATGGCTGTTATGTTTCTATAACAAAATATATGACGACGTTTATGCATATTCCAAAAGCTAACAAAAATCAAAAAATATCCGGCATTCAACGAATTAATTATAACTAAGCAGAAGCTGAAAAACTAAGGGAAAAAATACAAGCAACTAAGATGTTAAGCATATATTTAATATAAAAATAAGAAAAGAATTAGAACAATAAATCTTCTTATAGATGTATACAATTGTCTTAAACACTCAGAACTTCTAAAATCTCTTGTATTTCGCACAATAAAAACCATACATCCTGCAAGCTCTACCCGCCACATCAGCAATATGTAAATTAAAGTTTAACTTTGAATCAAAAAATTACACCCAGATCCTTTATTTGCGACACTCTAGATAGAGGAGAGCCCTGAACAGTGTATGGAAAAATTATTGGTGTTAATTTTCTTGTATATGTAAGAACTACACATTTTCTTATATTAAAATAAAGCTTATTGTCTAAGGACCAATCGGAAATGTTGTCTATATCTGCCTGTAGTTTATTGCAGTCTTCATAATTTTTTATCTCATAATAGATTTTTAGGTCGTCAGCAAAAAGCAAGCAAGAGACATTTTTTACCACTGTAGTGACACTATTTATGTACAGAAGAAATAACAGAGGGCCAAGATTGGATCCCTGTGGTATGCCTGACGTCGGTTTAAATGTATTCGACTTGTAACCCTTTATAAACACATTGTGCTGGCGATTATGGAGATATGATTCTAAAAATTTAATTAAGTTAGGATGAAAACCAAATTCTTTATCCAATTTATCAATTAAGATCGTAAAAGATACCTTGTCAAATGCTTTTTCAAAATCTGTATAGACAACATCTACCTGGCCACGTGTATTTAAAACATCCGAGACATACTGGGTTATTGCCATTAAATTGCTCACAGTCGACTTTTCCCTTATAAAACCATGTTGAAAAATTGCAATACCATGCTGGACCGACAAATATATATACTTAAAAATAACTGATTCGAACGCCTTGGCCGGTGTAGACAGCACTGCAATTGGACGGTAGCTACTTATATCTGATTTATCACCTTTTTTGAATATTGGACATATCCTAGCTTTTTTCCATTCATCTGGGAATGTGTTAGTTTGTAGGCTCAAATTAAATAAGAATAACAAAGGAATTGACAATAGTTCTTGAAATCCCTTAAATATAAATGATGGAGTTTTGTCCGGCCCAATTGCTTTACCGTCCTTTAATTCCCCTAGGATTCCAACACGTCTTTAATTGCAACACTATTCAGCAATACTGTTGGGGCATTGATATTTTCCAAAATATTAGGGTTGTTTCCTTGATCATGTGAGTATACACTACTAAAATATTTTGCAAAGGCATTAGAAATTTCCTCACCTCCTCTAAACTCTTCACCATTCAAGGACATTCTATTGGGAATATGAAAAGAGCCTCTTTTACTATTAATGAAAGACCAAAAGGATCGTGAGTCCACACCAATATTTCTTTGTATTGTATTTAGATATACTTTTTCAGCATTTTTAATATCAGACTTTAATTCTTTTCTTATTTTTTTATATTGTAAATATATGTTAATATCTTTAGTTTTGCTGTATTTTTTCCTTAGTTTTTCTTTACTTCTAAGCTTAGTTATAATTAATCTGTTGAACCAAGTCGGATATTTTTTTGATTTTTGTTTAGTTTTTGGAATATGCATGTCAAAAATGTCATATATTTTGTTATAGAAATCAGTAACAGCTTCATTGACATTGGTATGGACTTCAAGAAACTTCCAGTCTACTCTAGAGAAACTATAGTATAACGATAAATAGTCGGCTTTTCTAAAATTATAAGATGAAGTAGTGGAGACTATCTCTTTTTTAATTAAATTTGGTATGGCTATAGAGATTTTAAGTGAGGGGTGGTATCGATCCTCTGTGACTAAACCAAAGTCACTTCTAACCACTTTACAATTAGATTTTGTGATAACAACATCCAATATTCGATTCATATAATTAGGCTCTCGATTAAATTGATTAACATTATAAAAACTTAAGAACTGTATAAAACTTTCAACAAATTTATCCGTTTCACCACTGTCATAATATTTCTTCAAATGTGATAAGTTTAAGTCACCTATAATTACAAAGTTTGAGTTAAATAAATAACGCTGCCTTTCCAAAAATTCATATAAGTTTTCATATGATTGCAGAGTACAAGTAGGTGTAACGTATATTGCAAAAATATATATATATTTGAATTCACTAAAATTAAATTTTATACAGACAAGATCTATGTTATTATCACTAAATTGTGTATTCATAATATCAATATTGTAACTGTTTTTTGTTGCTATCAACACTCCTCCCCCTCTAGATTTACAGTTGGCATTACAAACACGATCCTTTCTAAAGACTTCAGTAAACATATTGGGAAACAGCTCACCATCGCGCACCATCATACAGCAGGTACTCAGCTTAAGAACAACTAACCTGAATAATGGTGTCGATGGCGGAGCTCATACCAATAAAAACTCTCTCAGTATTATCTATCAAAATGTGCGAGGACTGAACTCGAAGTTGAGCGAATTTTGTGCGAGTGTCTGGGCTACATCGGACGAATATGAAATAGTTGTTTTAAAGCGAGACCTGGTTGCATGATGGTGTTAGCGATGGTGAGTTGTTTCCCAATATGTTTAATGTCTTTAGAAATGATCGTGTTTGTAATGCCAACTGTAAGTCTAGAGGGGGAGGAGTGTTGATAGCAACAAAAACAGTTACAATATTGATGTTATGAATACACAATTTAGTGATAATAACATAGATCTTATCTGTATAAAATTTAATTTTAGTGAATTCAAATATATATATATTTTTGCAATATACGTTACACCTACTTGTACTCTGCAATCATATGAAAACTTATATGAATTTTTGGAAGGGCAGCGTTATTTATTTAACTCAAACTTTGTAATTATAGGTGACTTAAACTTATCACATTTGAAGAAATATTATGACAGTGGTGAAACGGATAAATTTGTTGAAAGTTTTATACAGTTCTTAAGTTTTTATAATGTTAATCAATTTAATCGAGAGCCTAATTATATGAATCGAATATTGGATGTTGTTATCACAAAATCTAATTGTAAAGTGGTTAGAAGTGACTTTGGTTTAGTCACAGAGGATCGATACCACCCTCACTTAAAATCTCTATAGCCATACCAAATTTAATTAAAAGAGATAGTCTCCACTACTTCATCTTATAATTTTAGAAAAGCCGACTATTTATCGTTATACTATAGTTTCTCTAGAGTAGACTGGAAGTTTCTTGAAGTCCATACCAATGTCAATGAAGCTGTTACTGATTTCTATAACAAAATATATGACATTTTTGACATGCATATTCCAAAAACTAAACAAAAATCAAAAAATATCCGACTTGGTTCAACAGATTAATTATAACTAAGCTTAGAAGTAAAGAAAAACTAAGGAAAAAATACAGCAAAACTAAAGATATTAACATATATTTACAATATAAAAAAATAAGAAAAGAATTAAAGTCTGATATTAAAAATGCTGAAAAAGTATATCTAAATACAATACAAAGAAATATTGGTGTGGACTCACGATCCTTTGGTCTTTCATTAATAGTAAAAGAGGCTCTTTTCATATTCCCAATAGAATGTCCTTGAATGGTGAAGAGTTTAGAGGAGGTGAGGAAATTTCTAATGCCTTTGCAAAATATTTTAGTAGTGTATACTCACATGATCAAGGAAACAACCCTAATATTTTGGAAAATATCAATGCCCCAACAGTATTGCTGAATAGTGTTGCAATTAAAGACGTGTTGGAATCCCTAGGGGAATTAAAGGACGGTAAAGCAATTGGGCCGGACAAAACTCCATCATTTATATTTAAGGGATTTCAAGAACTATTGTCAATTCCTTTGTTATTTTTATTTAATTTGAGCCTACAAACTAACACATTCCCAGATGAATGGAAAAAAGCTAGGATATGTCCAATATTCAAAAAAGGTGATAAATCAGATATAAGTAGCTACCGTCCAATTGCAGTGCTGTCTACACCGGCCAAGGCGTTCGAATCAGTTATTTTTAAGTATATATATTTGTCGGTCCAGCATGGTATTGCAATTTTTCAACATGGTTTTATAAGGGAAAAGTCGACTGTGAGCAATTTAATGGCAATAACCCAGTATGTCTCGGATGTTTTAAATACACGTGGCCAGGTAGATGTTGTCTATACAGATTTTGAAAAAGCATTTGACAAGGTATCTTTTACGATCTTAATTGATAAATTGGATAAAGAATTTGGTTTTCATCCTAACTTAATTAAATTTTTAGAATCATATCTCCATAATCGCCAGCACAATGTGTTTATAAAGGGTTACAAGTCGAATACATTTAAACCGACGTCAGGCATACCACAGGGATCCAATCTTGGCCCTCTGTTATTTCTTCTGTACATAAATAGTGTCACTACAGTGGTAAAAAATGTCTCTTGCTTGCTTTTTGCTGACGACCTAAAAATCTATTATGAGATAAAAAATTATGAAGACTGCAATAAACTACAGGCAGATATAGACAACATTTCCGATTGGTCCTTAGACAATAAGCTTTATTTTAATATAAGAAAATGTGTGGTTCTTACATATACAAGAAAATTAACACCAATAATTTTTCCATACACTGTTCAGGGCTCTCCTCTATCTAGAGTGTCGCAAATAAAGGATCTGGGTGTAATTTTTGATTCAAAGTTAAACTTTAATTTACATATTGCTGATGTGGCGGGTAGAGCTTGCAGGATGTATGGTTTTATTGTGCGAAATACAAGAGATTTTAGAAGTTCTGAGTGTTTAAGACAATTGTATACATCTTATGTAAGAAGCATTTTGGAATACGCGAGTATAATTTGGTGTCCTTATTATGAATGTCACAAATATTCTCTTGAAAGGATACAAAATAAAATGACCCGATACATTTACTTTAGAGAAGTGGGCATTTATGATTTTACTATACCATCATCCTCCCTTTGTGACAGATATCATTTGGAATCCTTAGAAAAACGCAGACAGATATCTTGCATGCTCTACTTGCATAAGACAGTAAATGGACTTTTTAATGATACGACATTTTTAACAAATCTCACTTTTAATACCCCCATTTACAATACTAGAAATCCAGTAACTTTTATATGCCTAGTGTAGCCAATAACAATAGTCAGTTAGGATCTCCATTGTACAATATATGTAGAATCTATAATAAAATCCAAAATAGTGTAGATGTATTTAGTGATAGTTATAACAGATTTAAGGCTAGAATTAGAGATATACTGTGATTTTCTGTTGTTTTGATTGTTTAATAACTTTTAACCTTCTGTTTTTTTTTCTACTTTTTGTACTTAGTAATAGGATTCATTCATGTAATAGATCTGTTAAGTGCAATAAATAAATAAATAAATAAATGAATAAATAACCAACTTTTTTATATTTTTATTCATGCTCTGAATTCGAATCAAAAGTCCGTTTTGCTACATCAGGCTTGAGTTTTAAGTTAAAGAAAACACAATTTTCATTAATTTTAAGTGTTGCAGTTTACTTAAAACCTTCAAAATTTATTTGCGGTGGGGTGTAGAAGGTGTAAAAACATAGAAAAACGGGATTTCAAAAGAGAAAATCAAATATCCACTGTACCACTTTAACTTAAAATCAAGAATTGTGTGCAAAAAAAAGCGGGAATATAGTAAAAATGAGGTTAGTTCAAATACCAACTTTGATGATAGATATCTCGAAAACAAAACGTTTCCGACTAAAAAATTAATTTAGATTCGTGATCAGCGTGAAACCCCGTATACCAAATTTGGTTAAAATAAGAGAGTTGCGGCCGGTTTCTAGATAATTAAATTATTTTGTTTTCTTAGCACATTTGTTGATGGAAACTTATCTTTTAAAGTAAATCTAAATTTGAATAACTGAGGCCTTTATGTGAATGGTTAAATTGGTAATTATTCTATCAAAAACATACCTGTGCTTCCCTTCTAATTGTAGGAACATCCTCGTCTGAAGAAGAATCCTGATTTAAAGCTTTAATTTTTAACATTTTATTATTATAATGTATGGACAGTTATCGAACATTATTAAATTTCCTTTAAAAGGGTTTATATGTTCATATTTTCCTTTTTTTCTCTCTATTTATACAAAATAAACTATCTATTTTTTTTTGTTTTAGTAAACATAACCACCAATAAAAAATGTTTTACAGGTTTGCCAACCAATTAAAACGTCAGATTCCACAGGGAACTTTATAATTTAGGATTATGCTGTTAAATTCGGCTTCAAACCTCTCAATTTTTTTTATATTGTGTAATTTGTCTAAAGAAGTTTAGGGCTTAGGGACTTTTATTTTAGACTTCGTCAAATGATCGCGCTGTTTTAGAACTACAAAGTAAACCGCATTTCTTAATAATTAAATAAAAAAATATTTAAAGGTTAATCTATATACTTGCGAACAAAAAGGAATGCACCCTGTTTAACGTCTTCGTTGCCCTGTCAGTAAGTAGTGCTGTTTTTGGACATTCCAGGATTATTCCTGACGCCGGTTTTCTTTATTTCCTGTTCGTGGAAGAGTGGTTGTGAGGTGAGCCTAATTACATAATTTGTGGAGTATTGTGAACTGAAAAAAACTGAATATTCGTTGCGCTTTATTACAAATTTTAAAGAATCTAAATATGCCTGCAATAGATATGAGCAAACACGTTCTAAAGAGCAGGGTTATAATATCAACTGGCTAGTCTCCATGGTCTAAAGCCAGAGAACCAATGCCAAAGGGTTGCTCAGCTCTTTCCTAAACTGAATGCCAAGTCCGAACTGGCAATTGCCCAGTGCCCAGTCTACGAATTTGACAAGTCATTACGTTTTTAACCTCACATAATTTTCATAACAAACTCAATACCAAAGAAAATTGCTTATCTAGGCTTAATACCCCAAAAAATAAGAAATAAGAAATTTGGGTATTGTTTTATAGAATTTTACATAAAGCCATATAAACTAATTTCCTTAAAAATGGCCCTTAATCTCTTTTTAGGCGTTTGGACCGAAGATAAACTTCGTAGGTTTAAAATAGAAGATATTGATGTGGAATCAAATGTTGATGTTTTAAAACCTTATTTAACAAAGGAATTAGGAGAAAATGCTGCTGACAAGTTTGGTAATTTATTTAATTATTCTTAAAATTTGCGTTTTTGTGACTTTCTTCCTTAAATTGTATTTAGTGATTATTTGAAAGTGCCCTAAGTTTGCCGTGAAATATGTGATTTACTAAAAGGAATGTCAGGTGTAAGGTTTTAGTCACAAAGGAATCTAAATTTATTTGTAACTATTAAAATTATAGTCTCTCACAATATCATAGGTCCGAAACTGATCTTTCTTGAGAGCTAGCTTATTAAATCAGATTAAATCAGCTCTAATACCAGATAATCATCTGCATAAATTTAAAGCAAATATTAATGCCAAATATTAATGCTAAATTAAAATTTTATTCCAATTTGACAATAAAAATATCCCATATAATTCTGACTTTTGTTCTTAATTTTAGTTAGGAAAAGAGCTTTATTAAAGAAGCAATGACCACAATTGGATTTTTAAATAATGTTTTTGCACTTAAATTGTTTTTACTATTTTTTTAGAATTTACATTTTGTGGATTACTACTACAAGATAATAAACCTCTGTCAAATTATGGTATTACATCTGGTGCAACAATACATGTCATTGAAAAACCAAAACCCAAATTAGTTGAAAAACCAGTAAATAAAAAAATTACAGAAGAGGTTATTCAAGATTTTGTAAGCAGTTATAGGAGTTTTCGAGTTTCACCTTCATTTAGAAGTACATTACATGTAAGTATACCTAAATTTAAATACTTTAAATTTTAAATACTGGATTAAGTTGTTTGTTACCCTGTGATAGTACATTTTAAATTAAAATGATACATATAACTTTGTTTTCTATCACTGTATTTGTTAACATTGTAAGTTCAGTTTTAAAGCTTTGCTACATTTTCAAACTTGGAATGTAGCAAAGCTTGAAAACTGCAGTCACAGTGTTAATAAATACAGTGATACAAAACAAAGTTATTTGTCACATTTTAACTTTACATTTTATTTTGATTTTATTACCTTTGGATTACAAACAAAAGTGAAGTTAAGCTTGAAATTGCATTAGTAGCAAGGTTTGAGAAAAAATTGACAGGCGTTTTGGATGAGCACAAGTACCTGCCAGGCGAAGGTGTGGCTGATTTGGATGGCCATATTTCCAAAACCAATAAAGTTAGATGTACCTAATGTGGTGTTTTCTTAAAGCGCTTTTTAAGATCTTTTTAATGGTAATATAATATACAGGGTACCTCTTTAAAAAAAAAAACTTTTAATTCCACCCGGAATATTATGACCAGTAAGCATTACTATTAAAAAGATCTTTTAAAGAGCTTTAAGAAAACACTACATTGGGTATATCTAACTTTATTACTGGAAATATATCAACTCAAATCAGCCACACCTTTCAGTTTGCCTGGCAGGTACTTGTACTCATCAAAAACGCATGTCATTTTTCTTCAAAAATACTAGAAAAATTTCAAGCTTACAGCTTCAAGTTTTTTTGTTTTTATTATTTTTTTAAACTTAGCAGGCGATGACTCATCACTATACAAATTTCCAGTCTTACAGGTCTAACGTTACTCGAAGGGTTCACTAGCACTCCTATTAAAAATATTCATATTATTTTTCTGGTAACTTTAGTAAAAATATTTATGTTTTATTTTTAATACTTAAGTAATTTAAAAATGTGTACTTTGCAGAGGCTGGAAAATCCAGTAGAACTGGATAAAGTTATTGCAGCTGTACCTGGCTTGCAGGAAGATCCTGTTGCTATTGCCTTTATTTCAAAACCTGATCTGTTTACACAAATGGAAGATCCCAAGACATGTTGGCAGGTAAGTGGGAGATATTTAACACTAAACAGTATCTTGAACCATTTTATTTTGTTGATATGGTTATCACTTAGTATTTAAATTTTGGAAAAAAAAACACTGAAATTCCCTAATACATTCACAAAAATCCAAAAAATTAAATTACATGTTTAAATCAAATAAATAATTTATGGAATATAAATGAATTGTATGGTGTATTTATACCAAATAATAGTATAGTGATTATTTACTTTGTGGATATTTTATACATATATTTAAGATAGATCATTGTAAAATTATAGTAAATATTTTCTTTATAAATATAAAAACTATCAGCTGCTGTCAATGGAATGTCACCATCAGAAGTAGCTGCTTGCATACATTCTGGATGCCACTGTTTTCATCTGAAATTAATGGGGTTTTAAATTTACTTTAATAATATATCTTACTTCTATATGAACTAAACTAAAAATATATATAAAAATCGAATTTTTTACAGGGGTATAAACATGAGACATCAATTTTTTGGCCTATTTTCGCAAAAAAGTACTTACAGCATTGATATTACTACAGGTTTTAGTTTAAATACAGCGTAATTATATAACGAAAGTACATGCCAATTATTAGAATGATTGGAATGATTGGTCAAAAACTTTTTGAGCTAGAGTGTATGCAAATTCAAAAAAGTCATGTCGAGAAAAACGGGTTTAACATACCGCGCGGTCCGGTACGTAGAAAGAGGTGTTTACTTAAACTCTTTTGTAACATTGAAACAAATTGAAATTTTTCTTTAAAACTTTGGGAACACATTCTTCTATGGTTATACTAACAATTCATGAAATGGGAAAATCAATTTTTTGAGCCATCTAAATCTTTAAATAATATGTTTACCAAAAAACAAAAAAGTTAATTTTATTTAGTTTTGTACAATATTCCAATAAATTTGTGCTTTTTATATTTTATTTTAATTAAATATTTATACTGTTTAAAGAAAGAATTTTTAAAAGAACTTATAACTTGTCTCCCCCATAGCGCAGTGAACAGAGCTTTGATCTTCAAAGCCAGAGGTCGCCGGTTCGATTCCCAGCGGGGAGACATATTTAGGTAGTAGTTATTTATAAATAACGACCGTGGTGGCACTACCGCGTTGTCTAAAAGGTGCTGTGAAATGCATAACTGCATGTTTCAGTGCTTGGACAATGTTGACGGAAGAGGGGGAACGATGGGTTAAATATCTAATAACCCGACACCCACGGTACTCTGGTATTTAGGCATATGCCTTTGTGGGATGTCAAAAAGATAAAAAAAACAAGTTTAAACACATGTCAACTCTACAGATTTCACAGTACATTTTTTCCAAAAGTTTCTAACACTGACTTTATTTATGTGTTATTATTAGTGGTAACGTCTATTTAGCTGGGTACAATAAGGGATTTCATCATTACATATTAATATTTACAATTTGCAAAACAAGTGGTATTTGGTACTAACCAGAACCAACTCTTTGTTGATTATATATTTTAATTTTTAGATTGCAGAAAAGAATCCCATTATCCTCACTGCAGCTCACTACATTGTCACTGAATTTCACCGTTCAACCTCATTGAGTTCCAGTCCTGCCTTCCATGCACCTACAACTTCCGGACACTCATATTCATTAGATGCACTCTCAGATGATGATGAAGACATGGAGGGGGATGGACCATCGTCACAAGGAGCTATTACAGCCGCTCACCTGGCTGCTGCTTTAGCTGCTGCTTCAGCCTCACCTGCTCCTCGAATTACGCCTGAAATGTTACAACAAGCATTATCTCCTGCAGGTGGAAGTACTAGGTATGCCTCTCAATTGAGGCAGATGAGAGAATTAGGTTTAAATGATGAAGGACGAAATTTGAGGGCTCTTACAGCTGCTCAGGGTGATCTTCAGGCAGCAATTGATTTTGTTTTTAGTGGAGCTTTTGATGACTAAAATGTAGATATAGGGTTATTTTGAATTTTTGTTATTTAGGCATTATTTATTGTATATATAACGGTCATGTGTTAATAGCCTTAGCTTTTTATAAATATATGTCTATAAACATGATAACCATTTTTAAATAGAACCAACCATTCCTGGACAAAATGGTGATGTTTTTAAGTATCTAATTTTTATTCCATATTTTATATCTATCCACAGTTTGTGAATTGAAATTCTTACAGCATGATAAAATTCAAACACGCTTCACATATAAAATTGTAACTTTTGTGGCAAATAATATTCTTTTAATAAACGTTAAATTCTGAAAAATTAAGTGACAAAAAACTTTTTATTGTATGTGGTTTCTAAATTTGTATTTTTGATAAAAGTTGGTACATTATTTAAAAGTAAATAGCCAGAGATTTTAATTTTACAGTATGCATATTGTTAGGCTGTAGAATTGCCAATAAGTGATTTTTTTCCTAAGAGTCAGTTTTCTTAAAACAAAAGACTGGATGCTCCCTATTTTTTAATGATATGTATGTCTTGTTTAACATATCAAAGTGTTAAATAATGTTTGTATTATTGATTGCTGTTTTTTTAATATTTTAGGATTATAATTTTTTCTTTAGAGTTTAATTAAAATATTTCGTTTTGACTACTTAAAAAATATAATATATCCCTAGAGATATTTTAAAAACCTAAAATTTACAGTATAAAATAAAAAATATAACCACAGTGGTGATATTTTTTCAGGAGTTGAGAGGTAAACTTTGGTTTAAAAATTTTAAATTTTAAAAAATAAATAAAAATAAGTACATTTTTAATTTTGATGAGATAATTCTACTTCTTCCTGCAAAATTTGTATCTATGCTGGAGGCCTAAATAATTATTTAAATTGTGCCTGCTATATTTGGAGGATATGTATGTTATACCCAACGACGTTATACCTATAAAGGGCTCAGAACCAGAGTAGCTGTAAGTAAAAAAAAATGAGCCTTTTAAAATAGCCTTACAAAATGTTACAGCTACTAGACCTGTTTTTTTTGAAAATGAGTTTAAAAAACATTATAACCATATAACTCAAAAACATTAAAACAAACTACATTTACCTAGTTAAAAACCATAATAGTGGCAGAAAGTGACATTATTTTAAAAATCATAGAATATAAGAGTAAAAGTTTTTTAAAATCTTTTTGACAGCCTATGAAGGCTTATGCCTGAGTACCAGAGTACCCTGAGTGTCGGGGTATTAGTTGTTTAATCCTCCTTTTCTTCTGTTCCATCAATGTTGTCCAATCACTGAAACATGCATTTTTGTATAGCACTATTAGGCAACACGATAATACCTCGAACATTATTATTAAATATCTACTACCTAAAAATGTCTTTCTGGCTGGAGCTTGAAGCTCTGGGTTAGAAATCAGATACTAAGTTCACAGCCTTATCGGAAAGACTTACTGGCATAATATCTGAAGTGTTCGTTTAATAAAGTAAATATCAGTTTTTCTAGTCTAAAAGAAATTGTAGGTGCGCTGTGAATTTTTATATGTATTTTTTTGGTCAAGTCCCTGCTTTTTATTTTTTTTTTTTTGAGTTTCGAAAATTGGCTTCTCCCCACTGGTTCTTACAAAATTGCATGGGTCCCGCCCCTCTTAACTAGAGTCTTCCTAGGCTTCTGCTTTGAAGAATTATTTAATAATGTTTTCCACCAGTCAATGCATCCTTCTAGCTGCTGCATGCCAGAACCTTTTCTGTCCATCTAAACCTATTAGTCCATAATTTTCATACTGCCTTTTATATTGTACATTAAAATTTGGACTTTGAGCTAGACGAAATAGTGTTTGACGTGCTAAATATTTTTTTATACACGCGACGAGCGCGTGCTGCAGTGATCAAAGTATATTTTTAACTTTTTCGATAATTTTTGATGTTTTAAATATTTCAGTGAAACTCTGTATCCAGGGGCTTTTGACATATATAATTCAGATAGATCTGATATTGATTTTGTTGTGCAAACAAGAAAGAGTTAGCTACACTAATTAAATATCCCTGAAAGGTCTCTACTAAAAACATTTTTTTCACTTTGACACCCTGTATCTTCCTTATTATCAACTTTTGGATATAGGTATGTGTAATTAAATCTTAATATTTTGGCATAAGAAATCTGTTGTTTTTCTGTGTAGAATTAATTAGTGGATACCCTGTATATACTTAGTGCCAAAAAATAAGCTTTGACAGAAAATGGTTATATCTGTTTGGTCGCTTTTTCCAACACTGGGTGTTTAGACGTACCAGTGGAGGGATATGTTTTATATCCATGTTTGATGGAATGAGTTTCAGAAAAACTCGAGACAATTTAATATAGCAAACAAGCTAAAAGCTTTTATGGGTCGTAAAAGAAAGGTTCAATTTTACCTGTAGTACCCACGTGTAGTCAGGGGCGGTCATATCGACTTTGTGAGGGGGGCCATAGGCCGGTCCAAGGAAAAGTGTCTGAGATGGCAACAAGAAATACAATTTTAAAGGAGGTTCAAATTTTTGAGGAGCAAAAAAGGTCCTCACCACTTTTTATTCTTTGATTCATAAAAACCCTAACCCCTCGGGCCAGCACTGGGGGGGCATATCACCATTAAATGTCCAAAATGCCAATATTTACCATTAGATATGTATGAAATACAGAGGATGTGGCAACAAAGAGGGGGCCATGGCCCCCTATGTCCGCCCCTGCATGTAGCCTAGTACCTACATAATCCTTTTTACGAAATTCCTTTTTTGTTAGATACCCCCTCAAATTTCGTTTGTTGGATAAGTGATTGCATCTTTGAACACCATTATGACAACCAATACATGTAGCTGCATTTATTGTTTTAATAATGAACTATTAAAATTAAGAATATTTATAATAAACTTTACATTAAAAACATTTTTCAAACCAAAGAACATCCCGTTCTTTGATTTTAATTGTGTCCTAACTGACATCGATGTGTTTAGATATTCTTTTCAGTACATATCCTGCTAGACTAACATACAACAAACACGGTATCCAACAGGGTCTTCATAAAGGGTCTATGGAAGTCCTACATGATTCGCCCGATCACCCTTTTATGCCCCGCCCCTTTGGCCCGCCCTTTCACCCCCGCGCCATATTGACAGGCAGCTTGGCTGCATTGGTTGATTTTTAAAATACTTACACTCTGAGTAGTGGGTATTTTTGTGTATTGATGATTTTTAGGGGTGTGTGTTTTGACTTAAGGGTGACGTTGGGAGAGTGAGAGAGTATTACTTAAAATTTGCTATTTATGACGCATCTTTCAAATATTAGTTTATACCCGGTGTGGTGATTAAGGTTAAGTTGGTTACCAGTTGAAATACACGAGGTGTAAAAACTGAAAAATTTAAACTACCTATTGCTGCTGCATTTTGTTGCATTCCCGAAAAAGTTTATGGAACAAAACAACTAAAACTCAAAAATAAATTTAAAACATTATTGTTAGATGAATAGGCCCTTAGTCATGTACACCTAAGGCAGCAAATTTTCGGTGTAGATAGATTGGATTTTATTCCTTTTCTTCAAATTTTTCCGAAAATTGCAAGATTTTTTGTTATAATACCAAAACTTAAATTTTTATGGAAATACCCGCGAAATTATTTAAAACGTCGCATCGTCCGATGACGTAGTTGGAGTGTGCCTACGTCACAAAAGATACAAGCTACGACATCCCTTTTTATTGCTTATTTCTTTGTTGGCATATTTATTTAACGTGGCGCTTTTCACATAAGCACTGACAACATTGTGAAGTTGATTGAACAGGCAAAATGTGGAATAAATTTTAATTAACTTTAAAAATTATTTACAATAAAACTATAGACAATTTTGTTAAAATTTGACGTATTTAACTATTGATTATAATAGTTTTTTACCATTGTAAAATTTTGGCTAAGAGCCTATTACTTACCAAGGTAGTAATAATAAAAAACTTTTTGTGGGCGTTGTAGTGTCAGTAGTAAACCGATATTACATGTTTTTGTAGTATTTTTCACAATTTTTATATTAATAATTCTTGGGAAATTGGCTTTTTTATGAATTTTACAATCTGTTTAAATTAATATATAAACTTTTAGCACACTCTATATGTGCACCTCCTAATTTTTTCACTTTAAAGATCTCTTAATAGCGGAGGTTACGGTATTCTGTTTGCGTACCTTAATGTCAGAATATGCAGACAAGGCATGGTAATTAAAAGGAGCCACACCGTGGCTATGAAAAATAAAAGTTGATGGACATCAACTTTTATTTTTAGGGGGACACATTTTTGTGTCAAATTATACTGGTTCAGAATTATGCCCTTCCCCCATCAAAACAAAGGCTAAAAAGTTTAATGGGAAAGGGGGTCAAGTGATACCTTATCTTGAAGGGTAATTGCGTCTTTGTATCGGAATTTTTTTGGTGGTAGGGGGAGGGGATAAGTCTAAACGAGTAAATTTTAAACTAAAAAATAAATAAAAATGATGTATTTTAGGATATTTTTATGAATATAGTAATAACGGAATTATACAGGGTGATTTGTTTTAATTGAAATACACTTAATATACATACCTAACGGCTTCTATTTTTTAATACTTTATTGCGCATTTTACAGCATCTTTTTATGGGTTTTAGAGAACTCAATATACGTTATTACTACTAAAAATTGTATAGCTGTCCTTGTCTCATAAATTCTACCCTTAAGGTATATATTTTTAGTTCGACACGCCCTATTAAGGGTGGCAGGATTATCTATCTTTGTCCTTTTTTGTACTTTACTTCATTGCCATAATCTGAATTTAATAATCAATTAAGTATTATTAGTATATTTTTCACAATGTTCTTCATTTCGTATGCTTAGTTGGATTGTTTTAAATAAATATTACATTATAAATAAATTTCTGATATCTTGTATATTTATTATACGATTTTTTAAAATCTACAGAAAAAGAATATCATGACATAAGGGGTTAGTTAAAAGTACTGCAACTTTTAAATATCTTTAAAACCATCCAAGCCACACTTACCCAATTTGGTATCTAAAAGGTATCGGGCATAAAGAATTTAATAAAAATATCAGCACCGTTGTCAGATATGCCAGTTTTGTGCTATACGTATCTTTTTCGTTTCTTTAAATGGAATGTTCCATTTATTTGCATTGCAATAAATTGCGCAGGTCAAATTTAATAAGTTCATAAATTTTCAAACTTCCATTTTTACTAGCTGCTAAGATATGACAACACCACATTTTAGGTAAAAAGTTCAGATGCGCTCAAATATCTCTAAAACCGCTTAGGCTGCGTTTACAAATATTGGTATTTAAACGTTTTTGGGTAAGTAGAATTGAACAGTGATACTGTCTTTGTTGCCAGATTTTTCAGTTTTGCGCTATACGTAATATTATTGGTAATTTAAATGGAATACGCTTATTATTTTAATTGTAATAAAAGGAGCGTGCCAATTATAGTTAGATTCCAAATTTTGAAATTTAAATCTTTACCAGTTACCAAGATATAACAACACTGCAATTTTATTAAAATTTAGCAACAATGCTGATATCACTGAACATTTGGGCATTCCCAAGAACCCCTAAATACCAAATTTTGTAAACAAAGCCTTAGCGGTTTTAAAGATATTAAGGCGATACATTACTTTTTGCTAAAAATGTAGTGTGTTATATCTCGGCAACTAATAAAGACAGAATTTTGAAAATGTACAAATTTCCTAAATCCGCCCAATTTTATATAATAAAAATAAATGGGGCGTTCTAACGAAAAACCGAAAAAAATAGGTGTAGTACAAAAGTGGGGAGTCTGCTAACAGTGCTGATATCCTATTTAATTCCACATGTTAAAAACACCTTTGATACTAAATTTGGTGAATATAGCTTATGCGGTTTTAAAGATATTTAAAAGTTGCGGTACTTCTTACTAACCCAGTATAGTGTGCTCCAGGATAGGTTTTACAAGAGGACAAATGGACCAAAGATTATGGAATTTTTAAACGTTCTTTTGGGAAAACTGGTCGCATGGTCCAAACAGTTAAATACAAAATTTTATTTTGATTGGTAATATACAGGGCAAGTTATAACTAAAAATTTGAAAAATAATCAACATTATAGAACTTTTATTTTTAAAATGGGACAAAATTGTATAAGTAAGTGTTGTAGGGAATTACATTTTTGTCAAAATATGAAGTTAAAGAATTAAAGTAAAAAAAAATATTTTTGTTAATTTTTTACATTATACATTAACAGGTTTTAAAACACCTAAGGCAGCGTATAAAAAAATATATTATTATTTTTTAATTTTGCTCCCTCTTACCCATTATTTAAGTTGTAATGCGTAATGTAAAAAATTGACTATTACATTTTTTTAACTAACTATAAATTTTGACATACAATTTAATTGTCTACATTTACTTTTACAATTTTGTTCTATTTTTAAAAATTAAAGTATAGTTAGACCCATATTTATTTCATTCTGAAAGCGATGCCGCCAAGTACACAAAAAATGATAAAGCAAATAAACCCTTTACGCCATTTACGCTAGAGACTAAATAAGAGGATGTTTTTAAGTACGTGATACGTGTTTTCGCAATATTTTTATTTATTTATCTAAAAATATGTAATCAGGCTCTGTCAGAGGCTATGTGCTTTCGAAAAGGCTTGTTTACTTTATCATTTTTGTGTACTTGGCGGCATCGCTTTCAGAATGAAATAAATAGGGTCCTAACTATACATAGTTAAAGATGGGTCCACATTTAATTCATTTTGAAAGCGATGCCGCCAATACACAAAAATGATAAACTAAGAAACCCTTTTGTGAACAATGATTTATTGCAGCAAAAAATATTTAACTTGGCGAGTTTCTAGTACCACGCCACGTGCCACCGGTTTTAAAGTAGGACAGAGGCGAAATAAGAGAATGTTTTTAGGTAGGTGATACGTGTTTTAGCAATGTATTTTTTATTATTTATCTAAAAATATGTAATCAGGCTCTGTCCGAGGCTATGTGCATTCGAAAAGGTTTGTTTACTTTATCATTTTTGTGTACTTTGCTTTCAGAATGAATTAAATGTGGACCCATCTATAGCTTCTAGGCATTTTTCATATTTTTAGTTATAACTCGCCCTGTATAATACCAATTAGAGAAACGTTTTGTATTTATTAGTTTTAGATCATGTGACCATCATCCCGAAAATTTTCGTTTTAAAATTCAAAAATTTTTGGTCTATTTCTCCTCTTATAGCACCTATCCTGAGACACATTGTTTACATATTTAGAAGTAATAAAATTGTGTTAGAGAAATATAAAAAAAGAAACGATATTTTATAATTAATTTTATGTTTTTTAAGTTTTTTTGGAATTATATTGAATTACTAACTATAAAAAAAATATGTTGTTTCAAAAAATTATTAAAAAAAAATCCTGATAATGGCCTTATTTTTGAAAGTAATAAAAAATAAATATATCAAATATGGCATTTATTATACCTTTTAACTGTTGATAAATTTCACTTGTTACCTGATGATAAAATATAAAGGGTGTTAATAACTTTAAAATAAAAGTCAATGAAAGAAATATAGGTACGCCACAGAATTCTGCGTGAAAATCACTAAAACGTATGTATCTATTTACATTTTTTCTTCATCCCATTTTACAAAACTAACAGACAAGCATATAGCTGCAGCCCCGCGCGTGTATCGATTTGTTGCAGCCCCGCGTGTATCGATTTATAAGCTTGTGACAGATATAAGTGTTCTACAAGCAGTTAGCTGCAGCCCCGTGTGCATTGATTAATGAGATTTTGACAGACAATATAAAAAACCAAAAACCATAATATAGGTGGGGGTCATGGTTAGTTCTGGTTAGTTAAATCTTTTTTTATCCTTAACTAAACCTCCATTTTGTCCAAAAGCTTATAAATCGATACACACGGGGCTGCAGCTAAGCGCCAAAGGAGGTACTATACGTATATATACTATTAGAGTAGTGTTCTTTAGTGAATATTTACCGATTTAATAGAAATAATAATAAACTAAAAATAAAAAATACTCAATGTTTATAATGTACAAAAGATTTGATACTAATGCCATATGCTATTACTCTACTTCGTTTTTTTATTAATGTTTTTAACGTTTTAGTAAGTTTTATTTTATTTTTTTGAATGTTTATTTATTTTAAAGACATCGGCCTTATAACTGAATCCTCGTTAAATATTCGAGTTTACATTGGAATCAACAGCTTCATCCATCGCGACTAGTCCAAGCGATTGAATACGCTTTACTTTCACTGAGTTAAAATTTCCAGCAATAAATTTAAGCCCCGGTGAAATGTGGCCAAAAGTGCGAAACAGGGCTCATGATAATGCGAATAATACACGGATGGATAATGTGTACGTTTAAACAAACGAGAGCTTTTTCAATCAAAAAATTGTTGCTGGCATTATTTAAAATTGGGGTAATAACGTGAGATTTGGTTTTTATTATTTTTTTAGTCTGTTTGATTGGCACTATAAAAATAAATAAAAATACAATACCTGCTATTTACATATATTATTGATCATATTGATTTTTTGTTGGTCTGATTTTTTACTGATAAAAAGTACATAACCATAAAGAAACGAATTCGTTCTAAACGTCTTAGTTTTTGACTATGGGGTGTTAAATTTTAAAAATAAATGTATGTATATTGTTTTTTTATAACAACTTTTATACCAATTCAAATATTTTTAAATAATTTTGTAGGCGCCTCCTATGCATTAAAATACATTTTTCGGCATACAAGAAAAAAAACAGTGTCGTCCATGAGAGTTTTAAGGAAAATATTAAAAAAAAATGGTACGTCACTGCATTTTTGTAAAACAAAAATAATTTTTAAATTCCTATTTAGTTTTTAACAAATTTGATCATTTAACTATTTTTAATTTGATGCACGGTTTTCGCGTAAATAAATTGAAACCATTTCTCGGCATGGTCAAATTCCTATCACCCCAATTAAAAAATAAATAACAAAGGTGATTTTTTTTACTCTTAAATTTGATATTAGCGATAGGAAATGACCATGCTAAGAAATGGTTTCTATTTATTTACGCGAAAACCGTACGTCCAACAAAAAGTCAAGAAATCAAACTTGTTCCAAATTAAATGGGAATTTTAAAAATATTTTTATTTACCTTTTTTTCCTAAAAATATTTACCTTAAGCCCTCATGGACGACACTGGTGTAATTTTATTTCCTGGCTTTTAATATCTGGAATGTTTTGGAGAGTAGAAATGAACAGTGATGTGGGCACTGTTTATTTTAACATGCATTTTAAATTTTATTAGGCGGTCTAAATTGAGTAATTTTCCAAAAATTTTAAAATTTAATGTCTTCTAGTTGCCGGACTACAATATATTATACAGCATATGACAATACCAAATTTTCGGATAAAAAATTACAGAAGCGCATAAAATTTCTCCAAAATGGCTAAAGCTGCGATTATACAATTCGGAATTTGGAGGTTTTCGGCCAGGTGGATTTGAACAATGTTAGTTTTCCTTGGCACAAGATCACGTGACGGAAATTAATTTTATGCCAAAAAGTAGTTTCAGTAATGGATCCTTTAATCCAAATTTTACCCGATCTCTATATCTTGTTAAATTCATAAGATTAAGGGGCGGGGTTAAATTTTATTATCCTCAGTGTATACGTTTCTTGCTTAATTGTCAGATATTTATAGGTAATTTATTTCGGGCACTTTTTTGGAACTCTAGAAAGGTTGTATGTAAGAGTAATAAATATCACCTTGCTTAGGGTTGCAGTTTTTTCTTGATAAAATAATATAAAACTGTATTTTTTTTTCGTCAGTGAAGACGCTTATTATTATAAAAATTAAACGTTCTTTCATAGTAGGCCATTTAGTCAATATACAGGGTGTAATTTAATTATTGTCTAAAAATACAAGGAATGATTCCTTAGCCTATTTTATTAAGAAAAGTTTATATGGACATGTCCTAAACATCCTAACTTTTAAGTTACAGGGTGTTAAAGTTTTGAGAAAAAATAGTTTTTGTTTATCATATCATTAAAATTGTTGGAGATAGTTTTCTGAAATTTGGCAAGAACCTACTAAGCACCAATAGGATTTTTTTAACTTAAAAGATTTTTAAAGAGTTTTACCAGTGTCGTCCGTATGAGATGAATACTGGATATTTCAAAAATAAAATATGGCACGCCACTGCCGTTTCCATAAATTAAAATAATTTTTTAAATCCTCATTTATTCTACAACAAATTTGACTTCCTTACTTTTTTTGTCCGATGCACCGCTTTCGCGTAAAAAAACAAAAATAGGGCACCAGCTTACTAGTTTAAATTAATTTTGCCAAAATTGAATCAAAAACGTTTTTATTTTTTTACGCAAAAACGGTGCATCCGACAAAGAAAGTTCAAGGGGTTATATTTGTTGTAAAATAAATGGAATTACAAAATAATTTTTGCTTTTTAAAAAAGCAAGACGTACCATATTTTTTTTTGAAGTTCACTTCCCGTACGAACGCCACTGGTAGAAATAATTTAAAAAATCCACATTAAAAGAAGCCTATTGGTGCTTAGTAGGTGCATGATAAATTGTATAAACATATCTTGAAGAGTTTTAAAGTTTTGATAAGAAAAATATTTTTGTTAAAAACTTTAACACCTTGTAGATTAAAAGTTAAGATGTTTAGGTCACATGTTCATATAAACTTTTTCTAAACTAAGGTAAGGAATCATCCTCTGTATTTTTAGCCATTAATTTAATTACACCCTGTATTTCTACATTTAAGGAATAGGTATATCAAATAAAAAAATGACAGTATATTTATTATTATAACCAGACCAAGGTAACATAATTTCAGTAACCATTAAATTTACAAGCCCATCCGATTGTGGCTAGTTCAAGCGATTGAACACGCTTTGCTTTTACCGCCTCGAAATTTTATGCGATAAATTCCCGAACACAGGTGAAATGTGGCCAAAAATGTACAATGAGGCTTATGATAATATAAACGAAATAACGTGCAGATAATATTTGAGCAAGCATGAATTTTTAAAATAAATGTTCTCGATAACGTATGCCTTTTATACAGAGTGTTTCTAAACAAATGCGACAAATTTTGGGAGGTGATTCCCTGTTCAAAATTAAATGTAGTTTGCGCTATAACTTGGGGTCAAGTCAACCATTACGGAGATTTCGCGGTACAAAAATGGGGAAAAACACCGTTTTTAGTTTTTACTTCAAAAACGATATGTGCTAGAATAATAAAAATGCACATAATAATTGCTATTATTAAAAACACTTTCCAAATATTTTGCACTTTTTTACAATTAATGAAAGTGGTGGAAATAGACTAGCACTATCGTTCTTGCTAACCAAATTTAAAGAGAGACTTACGCAGTGACCTGAGATTATAAATTCAAATAGCCTGATTTATTTAGAAACTTTTTAACTCTTGTATTTTTTTTATTTAACTGACCAATTTCCAATAAAAAAATAAAATGTAAATGATAACTTGTCAGGACGGGATCATTTATTTTATATAAAAAATCTACTTATCTGCTCTTACCTATTGAAGGCACTTGTTATATTTTTTATTTGACATTATTTGGCGGCAGTTTAAACTAGGGCTAGCAAAAACCGGAAAACAAAACCGGTTAACCGGTTTTTAAAAAACCGGTTAACCGAATATTTAAAACCGGTATTAAAACCGGTATTAAAAACCGGTATTGAAAAACCGGTATTAAAACCAGTTTTAAAACCGAAAACCGAAAACGGTTTTCAAAAGCGATACACCGAAATTGGTTCTTAAAACCGAAAACCGAAAACGGTCTTTAAAACCGAAAACCGAAAACGGTTCTTAAAACCGAAAAAGACTTTTCTAAACCACAGTTAACAGAAAATCGGAAAGTAGTTCATTCTCTATTAATCGTTTTTGCGTTGATTACGGATTTGCCCATGAGCTGTGGTGTTAGGGTGATAATCATTATTCATCCTAGAATATTCTTTAAAAGAAATTGGTTTTTAAATTTATATTTAAATAAGAATAAAAATAATATAAATCGCAATGAACCAAAAACCTATTAATTGATATTCGAAGAACCGCTTTCGATTTTGGTCCGATTATCCAATAAGCCGATATTCAGTGATATTTTCATGTACATTTGATTTCTGGACCTTACACAATTCGCGAAAAGTTTATGGCCTATTAAAATTCTTAATTTGGGATCAGAAAAATAGTTTTTACACTTAGCAATCACAACAGTGCAGTTTTTATGTAAACTCATTCGGGGCTCGAAAAGTTTTTCGGTATCTGAAATTTCCAGTTTGGGGCCAGGAGAATGACCACTTAGGAGCCGAAAAATCGCGGTTTTGACATCCTAATCGAGACCTTGTCATTTTTATGTACTTAATTTAAATGTACATGAAAATATCATCGTTGTGATTGCTACGTCTGAAAGACAATTATTCTGGCCCCTAAGGCTCATTTTCCCGGCCTTAAACTGGAAATTTTAGCTGGAAAAGGCTTTTAAGCACAGAATAAGTTCCAGAACTTAAAAATACATAAAAATCCCACTAGGAGGTCACTTTCCCAGTCCCAAACTAAGAATTTCAACAGGCCATAAACTTTTAGCATGGTGTAAGGTCCAGATTTCAAATGTAAAGTTGGGACCAGATTTTATTCATTTTGAAACGGTTGCCGCTAAGTATCTAATGTAAACAAACCATTTTGTGAACAATGATTTATTGCATCAATAAATAATACACCCGACTAGTTTATAATTCTTTACGGAACGGTGTCAGCTTTTATACCAGGACAGAGACGAAATAAGATGGTGGTTTCTAAGTACGTGATACGCTATGTACTTTCGAAAAGGTTTGTTTACTTTATTATTTTTTGTGCACTTGGCGTCATTGCTTTCAGAATGAATTATAGGTGGTTCAGACTTTACATGAAAATATCACTGTTGTGATTACACGCCTGAAACACGATTTTCCGGCCTCTAAGTCATTTTTGCGGCCCAAACAGGAAATTTCAGTTAGCCGTAGACCTGTCGAGCACAAATCCGGCTTTGGGTTCAGAATGCACCCTTGACCCCGCCTTATCCCGAAAACCGAATCTTAGGGCCTCTAGAGGCCTCTGGGCTGAACTCCAGACGTGTAGGGCCATTTCTGAGCTCGGTTTTGGATTTAGCGTCGAACAATACATGGGAACACATATGTCTGATCATCTGTATAACCTTTCATTTTTTTGAGGGGCTGTGAAATCAATGTTTAAAATTTTATTTAGGCCTCTTATTATAAATAAATATCCATTTTTAGTTATACTTAATATGGTAAATAGTAAAATAAATAACGGGTTAAAGTAATTTTATAGACTGTAATATTCAACAATTAAAAAAATAAGTATATATATTTAACAATGGTGCGGGTGTGCCCACCAAATTGCCCAACAACAGCCGCCACTGCTAAAAGGCATTTGTTGAAGTAATCTGGCACTGGGTTAAAGCCACCGCCCTCATAAAAAACTAGAATAACGTCTGGTTTCTAAAAATGGCAGTTTATGTATTGTCAATTGTATATAGCGACTTTTATTGCGCGAGTCTCATAATTCTGTGGGCAACATCGTTCGAGTGCTGCAATGACGTTTATCAGGTGATCACGGCCTCTAAAGTAGTAATCAAGGAGCGGATGCAGATACAGACCGCAATGAAATTCGCGACGTTGTCAGGTCTTTACGTTAATAATTTTTCGCGGGTAGTGCAAAATTTGGTACCTACTAGAATATCATTTTTGTCTCTGAGAATATTAAGTAATTTGAACTTTTTGATGCCTTAGTGTTAATACTTTTAGCGTTTAACGTGGAAACAAAGTTGTATTAAATTAGGATAAATTAAAATATTATACAGTTCACATAAAATGTGCAACAAATAAAAAAAAACGAATTTAAAATTTGCAAAAAAATGTACATATTCATCATAAAATTTAATGAATGGCCTCAAACTGTATTAGCAGTAGTAGCTTAGTGACTTAAGGGTCCGATACTTCGGTTTTTGAGTAGAAGCAAATGCTTTGTAGAGTAAATAAAGTATGTAAACATTAGTAGATTTTTGAACAGACCCACCTCAAAAAGTTCTGCTGGCACCCCCCACCTCCTCTCAAAGTTTGGTTAAGGGATTGATATAGTTTTTTTTAATATCTTCAAAACGGTAAATGATAAAAAGTGATTTTGGTGCCGTTAGATAGAGCACAAAATTCTGCATAATACTGACCATAGAAATTTTATTTTTGTTTATTACGTAAGAATCACCAATATAAAAAAGTTGGAGGGGAGCATCCACAAGACATTTTTTACGATATATCTTCCAAACCGTTTACCACACAAAAAAAATATAAGACATAAAAAATTAAGGCCAAAGTTTTCCCTATCGAATGGTGTATAACATTATACTATTTTCTTTTAAATTAAAGCTACCAGTGGCGTACAAAAGTAGCACTACACCAGTATAGTAGGTACTTAAAAATAGAAATTTTTAATGTTATACTTTTATTCATTTTTTCAGAATATTTCTCACTTTAGTAATATTAATTGGTAATATTACCTTATTGCGCATAATAGTAGCAAAGTAAATAAAATTAATATTTTTGTTTTTTTGGTAAGACTACTACACCTAAAAAAGGCGAAGGGGAGTATCCATACGGCACTTTTTACCATATATCTTTCAAACCATTAACAAAAAAAAATAAACAACTAACCCCAAAGTTATCATTTAGACTATTATCTTTTAAAAATAAAGTTACTAGTGGCGTATCAAATTAGTAGTAGTACACCAGTAAAGTACCTAGAAATTGAAATATTTAATGCTATTCTATTAATTTTAAAAGATTATTTTTCACTTTAGATTTATTAATTAATAATTATACTTTACATTTTATTTACTTATTTCTTTTGTTTTATAATTTAATTTATTATATTTTTAAATAAATAACAACAGTATTATAATAACTTTTTATTATAAAGATAAAAACAAATATGGCTAATACAGTGTGTCCCAGGATAGGTGTTACAAGTGGACAAATTCACCAAAAATTTTGGAATTTTTAATTGTCCTTTTGGGAAAACTGGTCGCATGGTCCAAAACTCATAAATACTAAATTTTATTTCAATTGGTAATATACAGGGCGAGTTATAACTAAAAATATGAAAAATGACCAGAGAGTAAAGTACCTTTATTTTTAAAAATAGGACAAAATTGTATAGGTAAATGTTGTAGAGAACTAAATTTTATGTCAAAATTTAAAGTTAAAATTAACACGTTAATTAAAAAAAAACTTGTTAATTTTTTAACTCGCCCTGTATAACACAAATTGAAGTAAAGTTTTGTATATATTAGTTTTGGACCATGCCACCAGTTTGCCTCGAATTTCGTTTTAAAATTCAAAATTTTTGTTCCATTTGTCCTCTTGTAACACCTATCCTGGGACACACTGTATATAACATCAATAAAAAACAAATACATTATTACACAACCTAAAATACCTAATTTTAACATTCCACACACAAACATAACCTGGTACATTTTAATTTTTTAAAAAGCATTTACAATTTGTACCACACATCTTAAATTTACATTTTAATAGTATATCATGATATTTTTTCATTTTTTAAAGTGGTCCATAGTGGTGTCCATTTAGTATTCTCTAAAATCCATCCACATTCAGATATACATGGAAGTTCAACCACTGGTTGGCAGAGATAACCCCAAACAAATCCTGCTTGATAAATGCATCGATTAATGTGAAGTGCTAAAGCATTCATTGTTGGGGGTAAATTCTCAACCGTTCGGTTTTTTAGGCAAAAAGTTGCATTCGACAAATATCAATGTTGCTACTATCAGAATGTTTATCGTAAATAGGTATAACAAATTTTGAGATCACACTTAATTGCTGAGATGAAGGTTTCCCAAGCTTCCCAACACTTTTTTTCCTTTTCCATAAAAGGAGGACGTGGTATCGCAACCGGTTAGTGAATGAAAAAAGGAAGGGCTAGACTTTTTCATTGACTTTTTAGCAATTTCGATACACGAAATATGTCTTACATTTTACCAGTACCAAACTCAATCCACACTTCTTGATTTTGATTTTTGTACTGGTAAAAATTGCTAAAACCAACACATCGGTATCGACAGATTTGATTAATATATTTTTTAAATCGTCTTTTATGCAATTGTACGCATGAACGAAAATTCGTGTGCCCGCCTCCTCATTATAATACTGTATTTATATATCTAAGTATATATTTTTTACTTTAAATAAAAACCAAATAATTTTAAAAATGCGTACTTATATGTATGTACCTATGTAAAGAAACCTACAACACCTTCTATTTTGGTAGTATATAAGCTTATATTGTTTTTACGTAATTTAACAAAATCATTTACCAATCGTTAAAACAATTTTGCACGAAAAAAACAATAATTGCCATACATACATGTTTATTCTAATACAAATAAAGAGATAACAAAAACATGCATGGATTGGTAGCTCTATTTAAAAAGGTAATATCTAAAGTTATACACCATTTGATAGAAAAAGGTCTTGCCCTTGTTTTTGTCATGTAATTTTTTTGTTAAGTGAACGGTTTGGAATATATATAATAAAAATAATAAAATGAATACTCCCCTCCAATTTTTTTGTTGTAGACTCTTATCAAAAAGACAAAAATGTACACGGAAAAAATCGAGACGTTGTGTGCTATAAGAGTGTAGGAGTGTAGCGCAAAAATTGTGTTAAATATGTTTATTATTGACGTTCTGAGTATAATTTTTGTCATTAATTTTCTGTTATAAAAATCAACGAATCCTAAAGTGTTGTAAGTTCTGCTACAAAAGTATTAAAAAGTAATAAAGTTTAATATTAAATACTGCACATTATTTGCTACAAAAACGGAGCGAGTTTTACTGCTACGTGTACCTGGCGCTTATAGTGCTACACATTGTAACTGTGTAGGTTACAATTGCATGAATATTTACTGCATTTTTTTTCCGTGTAATATTTATTATTACTAGTATGCAGAATTAGAAATAATTATAAATTAATAAAACTAGAGTAAACAAATATTATTAAAAAATTAAGTATAACATTAAAAATGTTTATTTTTAGGTGCTTTACTGGTTAGTGCTACTTTTGTACGCCACTGGTAGCTTTATATTAAAAGATAATAGTATAATGTTATACACCATTCGATAGGGAAAAGCTTTAGCCTTTATTTTTTGTATCTTATATTTTTTTATTTGGTGGATGGTTTGGAAGATATATCGTAAAAAGTGCCGTGTGGATGCTCCCCTCCAACATTTTTTTGTTGTAGATTTTTACTAAATCAACAACAATACAATTTTTATTATTACTATTTTGCAGAATTTTATGCTCTATCTAACGACAATAAAATCAGTTTTTTATCATTTACCGTTTAGAAGATATTAGAAAAAACTATATTAATCCTTTAACCAACTTTGAGGGGGGTGGGGGTGCCAGAAGAACTTTTTGAGGTGGGTCTGTTTAAAAATCTACTAATGTTGACATACTTTATTCACTGTATAAAGCATTTGCTTCTACTCAAAAACCGAAGTATCGGGCCATTTTTGAACAATAAGTCACTAAGCTATAGTTGGTTTTATTAAAGGTTTAATAGTATACAGGGTGGGTCAAAAAGATTAAAAACTGCTTAAGAGTAAAGTTATCCCTTATTTTAAAAAATATAACAAAATGTCTTAAAAATAGGTATTTAGAATCAAAATTATGTGTAAGTACGAAGTCATGGCCTCCTATTTAAATATTTATTTATATATTTTGGTTTGGGTTATCTTATACCGGATCAGCTAAATAACTTAACATATAGGCAATGTCAGGAAAATTTAGTTTAACGTGAATACCCGCATGTAACCATTTCGGATTGGAAGTCCGATACATCCTTTGTTATTGCTTTACTGGCCGATATCCCAATACCTATTTGCTTAACCAGTATGTATTTTCGACCAAAATGATGAGGGTGATATTCAAGAATAGTAAAGATAATTTCTATTAATTTCATGGTTAACGTATTTTTTAAATCAGCAAATTAATTAAAAAACTTTGAGGATTTTTATATTTAATTGAACTTACCAAAACTAACCAGAAGTACTTTATGCGTTGATTGCAAACAAAATAATGTAAAGACAAGGTAGATTTGATGCCATTATATACGACATATTTTTGTCGAAGGCTTTAATCTATCACTACAGTATAGGATATTCAATTTAATAATAATTAGGTAAATCATCCGATCATAAACATTTTATGGCCCGTACATCCTTGGTCAAAGATGTACTTTTTCCTCACCTGACCCTTTTTCTCGGGCAACTAGACGAGGGGATTCTGGTCGAAAATACACCCGCTGGTTATGCCTAGACGTAAAGGCTACTATCCCCAGAAAAAAAAACATGAATGAAAGTTATCCTAAAAAGAGATAAGAGTTGGTGCCAATAATACCAAGCTTACTTTTCGCAGATTCCTTAACATCAGTTACAAAACAGAAACAATATTTAGGCGTCCATTATACTTAAACAAGAACATATATTATTTTTTAAATCAAAAATTTTTACCTCATAAATATAATGTACCTATGTTAACATGTTTTTATTATTGTGGTTAATACAATTATGAAAAACATAAATCACACGACCTCTTTCGCAGTGAGTTTTTAAGAAATGCACAAAAGTGGTATTACGTGTTGCTTCCTTGGGGAGCTGCTAATAAAGATGATAATATTATGGCTTCCTAGCGCAAAAGCCGTGGAAATACCTATAAAACAAACTTTAAATTTTTAATAGCATATTTTTGTAATTCTATCATTTTTAGGTAACCATGATCAAATTGACTTAATTTGAGATTAAATACATAAATGCCGCTTGTCCCTAAATCCCTAAATTTTTTATCAAATTATTAAACCGGGACTGACGCTTTTATTAGCATTTCGAATGCAACGTAAAATAAATATTTGGGTTAGGGATAAGCTTCGCTTTAAAGGAAAAATGAAAAAGGTAAAAAATGTGATTTAAACATAAAATTGGGAAAATTGAAACTAAATTTTAAAAGAAGTAAATATTTATATATATGGTGCGATTTTTGACTGTTCTAATTAAAAAAACTTTTATTTCCCGAAAAGAGAAAAATAACGGACTTGATTTTTGAGAAAGAAATATATAAAGTTGGTTATTTTTGAAAAATTGTAAATCTGTCTCAAGAGTAATCCATTGGCGTACTTAGATTTTAAAAATTATCTTTTGCTTTTTTACGGGTTTAACGGGTTACTTTTTTAAATTGAAGTCATAGTCGACTTTAACAAAAAATAATTTTTGCTTTTTTCAATAATACATAATTGTTGATGTTTATTTCTAAAATTGAGAAAGATATAACGGTTTCACAGTTCCCATCAATAAACAAGGACAGGTGGAAATTTTTGGGGCAGATTTTTGGGTCCTTATTCTTACGATAAAAACTTAACACTAGAAGCTTACGTAAATATTTTAAAAGCATACGTATATCGATACCTTTGTGGAACGTTTATGGGTAGCAGAAGCCCGAAATATTTATCAACAAGATGGCTGTCCTCCGCATAACGCACGAATTACAACTAATTTTTAAACCTCGAATCTCAAAACAACTGGATTGGTACTAGGGGACTAGGGGACATATATCATGGCCCAAAGATTAGAAAATTTAATTTTTAAGGAAGAACTATTTGTTAGGGATCGCTGGACTATTTTTCCAAGTCATAACTAACAAGCTATTTCTTCGTGAGTAGCTTCATTTTGACAAAAGGACCAACTTTTTTCCTTACAACAATTTTTGTTGGTGGTAGCAAAGACAATTATAATTTAGCAAATAGCATTCCTGCTAGGCATGTAAGCTACTACCAAGGAAAATTGTTGGGCGTCTCGTAAAAATAAAGCTACTCACGAATAATTGACTTTGAAATATGATCCAGGGATCCCTAACTATATAGAAATGTGACAAGAGAAGAAGCGGCTAGATACGCTGTTGGTGCTGCTAGACCTGTTAAGCTAATAAACGCTTGCAATTCACTTAAAAAAGGTGTTTATTATGTATTAGATAAGAAGGTGCTCAGTTTAAACACCTACTGTGAATGAAACTATTCCATAGTTCGTTGCTTTAATTCATGAGCATAAAGTTTTTATTGTTATTGTTTTTTATAGTTTGTTAATTTTAACTAATTTTATACAGAGTGTTTTAAAAATGTGGGATCAAACTTCCAGGAGATATTTATTGCAACAGTAGAAAACATTTGAGTATAGAAACTCATGTCCGGTAAAAGGTCACTACGGCTCTACAACCCTAAGACGCGTTAAAATTTAGAAAGATCAATTGCCTGAATAAAATTTAATGCATTTAATTTTTGCCTTTTTGTACATAATATCATCACATAAATTGTTCAAAATGTCAATGTCAATGTCAGTGTTTAAAATTTTTAATATTTTATATTCTATTTTATTAACAGTTTTTTAATTTATTATTTTATTTATTTTTTATTTATTAATTTTGTATTGATAAAATCATGCAAAAGAGGCAAAAGTTAAATGCATTAAATTCTATTTAGGCTATTCATCGTCTTTCTAAATTTTTACGCGTCTTAGGGCTGTAGTGCCACTTTTTCGGGCATAAATCCCTATACTCAAATGTTTTCTACTATTGCCCTGAATAACACCTAGAAGTTTGATCCCATAGTTCTGAAACGCCCTGTATTATATATGCTTATGTATAGATATTTTTTTTTATTATAAATAAATATTTTTTTAAGTCTGCTTTTAATATTTAATATATTTTCAGTGACAACTACAACAAAAATAACAAACCGTAGTAAATCTCCCAACTATAAAAACAAACATCAAAAATCATGCATCATTAAAAACAGCAAAAAATTAGTTTTTTTCTGTTATAGCCGACTATGATTTCCATTTAAAAAGGTAATCTTTAATTTTTTGCAATGAAACAAAAGACAATTTAACAAAAGTATGTATCCTAAAGAGACTTTAGAAAGGGAAATTAAAAACAAGCAATTTACGATATAGGTTCGTTAAAACTTTTCTTTTAAAATCACCTGAGGATTCACATTTAAAAAAATAACTTATAATTTTAAAACATTCTGTATAGCTTTGACCTGGCCATACAGAAAGTAATATTTGTTAAATTCAGATATCTTAAAAACGACTGCTAATACTAACTTTTATCAAATATCTGTAGAGGTAAAATCAAAGAAGTTTGGTACAGCGCGTCATAAGCAACGCATGGCGTACCAAAATATTTATTACAAAATTAAACCAGAATAAATTTTTACACCCTGTATCTCCGAAATCGCCCACTCTTAGACTAAGGTAAGTTGGATTAGATAGTCACATTTTAGCCTCATTAATTTGTGATAGCATTTTTTCCATACCTCTCATATTTGAGGAACCGTACCTTTTATATTTGAAAACGTAGAGCAGAGTTTTATTTTATAATTACAAGGTCATTTTTTTATTCTATTGTATATCATGTACCTATAAATTAAAAATATTTTAATATATGTATATCGTATATTCCCATTATATTTGCTGACAAAACATTTTTAGTATTTCAATCTCCTCCGATGTGATCGATATACAGTCTGTAAAAATATATTTTATACTTGATTGATAACATACTAATATTTTTTAATCAGTACACAATCACAATAAAATGATAATATCATTTATGGACATTCTTATCAATAATTACTAACTATAATATGGAAAACTTTTTTATTATTAATTTAACGAAAAAAATATTTTTTATAAAGAGGTCTACATAGTCTAAAACTTAAAATGCAATTATCAGATATTAATTTTTTGCAGTGGTATACGAGGCATGTTAAAAATAATAATTTTACTCAAGAGGAAAGTACCCTTATTTTTCATAATATCGAAAATGTTTATTAAGAAAAGATGTTAAGGATTAAAAATAACATTTCAATATGCAAACTTGTTAATTAAAAAAAAACTTTTTTTTAAACATTTATGCATAAACGGTGAAACATTAAGTTTGTACATTAGTGCATACTTATTTTGAAATAAAATATGTAAAAAACGGCCAAAAGTCACAGAAACGCTTGTTATCGCAACAAAAAAATGTTTTCTTGAAAATAAATAAGTTTAATTATTTGAATGTTATTTTTAATGCCAAGCATGTCTTATAAATTAAATTTTTTGATATTATTAAAAATTGAGATACTTTCCCCTTAAGAAAAATTCATATTTTTTGACATACCTCGTATAGCACTGAAAAAAATAATATCTGATGCATGTAATTTAGGTTTTAGAAGATGCAAAACTTTTAATAGGGAATAACTTTTTTCGTAAAATTTATTATAAAAAAAGTTTTCCACACAGTGCGAACTTAAGTAGACAATCTGTATATCCTAAATATTTTAGGTATATTTTTATTAAATCCGCTGTCTGTTTTTAATTGCTATTAGGTTATTGTCCGTACATGATGTATTTATAAATTGTGATAATTAAGTTAGTGTATATCATATATCCTTATATTATAGAAATCTGGTAAGTTGGTCATATTGTTATTTTCTTATAAACACTTTTTATATTTAGAGTTAATGTACTACTCTTTTTATGATGGTTGATATTGATTATATTTAAATCGTTTATTTCAAAAACGACGTAAGTCAATAATATACAATTTTAAATAGAAGGAAAAATATGTGGTATTTGAGAAATGCATGAATAAAATAAAACCCAAATTTTTAAAAAGTAAGCAAATAAATACTATTTGTGAATAGAAAAAACAAATTCTTATTGGGATAACGTATTTAAAGAAAATAAAATGCAATTGCAAAAACCTAATTTCCAAATTTTTAACTTATGTAGTTTTGAAATAAAAAATTCATTTGTAAATAAAACCAAATATTGATGCAAAAACACGGATTATTAAAAATAGTAAAACGATTACTCAAAGACGGAAGGGGAGTCTTAACTATTAAAACAAAGTTATTTTTATAAACGTCCATTATACCCTTTTAACTTAGCACAGCAAGTAATAATAATTCCACTTAATAATTAAAAGCAACATTTTTAATCTAAAATGCTGGACATTGCCACTAATTAAAAAATATATAGGGTTTCTCTAAAAGTTGCAGAAAAAAATACTATCATAAATTCCCGAGGCTTACATATGACGATCTAACCCAACTTACCTTAGTCTAAAAGTGGATGATTTCGGAGATACTGGGTGTTAAAAATTAATTCTGGTTTTAAAGGTATATTAACAATATACCTATTATTAACAAAATTATAAAAAAAAACAAAAACCACAATAAATTTTTAACAACCTGTATTTCCGAAATTATTCACTTTTGGACAAAGGTAAGTTGAGCTAGATCGTCATATTTTAGGGTCAGGAATTTGTGGTAGCATTTTTCTGCACCTTTCAAGAGACCTTGGACCTAATGATGTTGATTGTTACTTAAAAATTCAACTGAAGTAAGCTTTAGTAAACCATTTAGGAAATACATTTGTTATAATTTCCAGTGAACAATATATATCAAAACTTGAAAGGTAGGAATTCACGATGAAAGCTTTTATGAAAAATTGTTATAAATGTTATGTTAATATACACATTATTGTAACATCCAATCATGAAATGAAATTTTTACGACATGTTTATTTTATCGTGGGTTTTACCTGACGAATATTTAAGACACAGACACAGATAAATCAGATAAAGATTGTTGAATTCCTAGAGTTGACTTCTTTACAGGCCGGTAAAAATCCAACATCACAAATCTTATTAAGCATCCCTTATACGGTCAATATATTATAACATAAAAGATAGGTTTCGGTGTTTTGTTACTTGATATTACTTAAATATTTTTTACCAAAGACAGAGTATAGGTAAGGAGTCATGGTTAGTTATATATATATTTTTAATTCCCTAATTAAACCTAAGATACACTATACACACTTTATAAATTCATTCAAGAAGAATAGGTGGGGGTCATGGTTAGTTCTGGATAGTTAATTTTTTTATTCCTTAATTAAACCTAACACGAATACACACTTAATAAATCCATTTAGGAATTGTGTTAATTTCTTCTTTGTTTATTCCTAAATAGAATCAAACCGTGCAGATATATAAAAAAAAATAGCACGGTCGGATCATGCAGCAAAACAAAAAAAAAACATATATAAAGCATTCGTTTTTTACCGTCCAGGAACTCAACATTACTTTTCTAGTAACTGTATCCTGCATCTTTGTCTAGCAACCTAATCGATCCCAAATTCATAATTTTGTTATTATCTAATCACCGTCTAGCAACTCGAGGACAATCTTAAGTCACATTTCAAGAACATATAACATGTAATTAAGTTAAAACTAATAAAATTAACTTTTTAACGATTTATTAGTGTAAGTTTACTTTGGCTAAACAATATTCAATGCGGTCGTGGATACTTTTTAAAGGTCTTAAAATAAAATCATTAATTTATTTTAGAGAAAATTAATATTAAATTAAAAAGCACTTTAAAAGGAAATGACAAAAAGCAAAATGCCGCGGTCTTATATAAGCTTTAATTAAGCTCCTTTGATATTATTTTTAAAATATCGACAAAGTTCTTTGACGTCTGTGTCATGCCAGAAAAATTAAATTAAAAAGTTGAACTAAGCAGAATACACCGTCGGTATTACCTTTTTTTATATGAATAAAAAAGTAGCGTAGGATTTATAGATTACTGAAGTCTATTTAACATAGTAGATAAAGATAAAGAAAAAAAAGGTACTTATGGATTTCTCGAATAGCAGTATATTTTTTTCTGTAGTAATAGTACAACTTTGTAAAAAGCGCTTTTGTCAAATTTGTGATGTAGGTAAAATTAGGATTAAGTGGTCAATAGCTGGAAGAGTGGTTCTTTTTAATGCTGGTAAGTAAACAATAACCTAAAGGTCCTATCTAAATTAAAGTGACCAAACGACCCGATTTTTGGCGGGATTGGATGTAAACAAAAAAATGTTTTTGCAGAGGTGACGACCTTTTTTTTGCTCTTAAAAAATTTGGGAGATGAAAAATAAACTTTATATATATTTATAAATAATGAGTGGATTAAAATATTTCAAAGATCCTCATTTTTTCGTCTATAAAAAAATTTGGGAAGAAATAAAAAAATTCAACCTATTTCATTCATTTGCCATTGAGGATCGCGTCATGCCAAATCTGGTCGAAAGCTTTGGATATATTAAGAGCAACGATCTGGGATTCACCTAAAGACTCAAGAGACTTGTTTTAGTTGTGTGATACAAAAGAAAAAAGATCTGCTGTAGATCTCTTGTGACGAAACTCATATTACCTGTCACGCAAAATTTTGTATTTTTATAAATACTTAAGAATTGCGAATTGATGAATTTCTTTAAGATTAGTTTACAAAGGACCGAAAGAAGTGAAATGGGTCTAGAGTAATAGAAAGAGTTTTAGATCCTTTCTTGAAAGTAGGTTGAACACGTGCAGCTTTCCAGCTCTTCGTAAAAATAACCGTGTCATAAGATTTTCGAGAGCCGAGTCAAAAAGGGTGCAAGTTCTAGAGGACATCTCTTTAAAACGACTGCTCGTATGCCATCAATCCAGACGACTTCTTGGTGTTACGAGAAGAAAGGACACGTTAAATATGTTCCACCTTAAAAATAATAGCGGGCTTTTTATAAGATTAAAGGTACGTGCACATACGTCGGCATCGGACGGACGGTACGGATCGGAAAAAAATGTTTTAATGAAATTAAATAAAGCAGTGCACCTATGTGCGGGCGATTTGCACTGGATTTAAAAAATCTCGCGAAAATATAGCAACTTAAATTAAAATCCGGCCATTACCGTTTCATATGTGCGATACAGGTTAGATATAGAGTTATTTGACAAGAATGTAAGCCGGATTCCTACCGGAGGCATTTCACAACCAGTGGTTTTATACCATGGGTGAAAAGGCGCTAACTTTTTAATATTTACCCGATGGTTTTCCCATGTTCCCGCATGTGCGTGTGAATCGCTTATAATTTCAGCAAAACTATTTTCGATCCGTACCGTCCGTCCGATGCCGACGTATGTGCGCGTATCTTTATTAATGATATAAAATTGTTACAAACTTTAAAACAAAATCACTAAAAATTAGTTCCTAATGTTGCAGTAAAATTGTATGGGTCAATATGTACATACGTTGTTAAACAAAATTAAACTAAACTAAAATTAATTATATTATCATAAACAGTTTAAAACAATCTTGGTAGACGACGAAAAATTAAACATCAGCACTCTGTATATGAAATACTGTGAAATATGCACTTTTATACGCTATTTGACTTAATATTGTATTAAAATTGGCATATTAAAAAGTGCATAATATAAGGTAACAACCTATATTCTACATTTATATAATAAAAAATATCTACACCAGTACCAGGTCTACGTCTATGGCAAAATAACTTTTTAACGAACAAGGAGGTAACAGAGCCAAGTCATAATTAAAAAGTTTTAGGAACGCAAATAGGACACCCTTAAAGGGGGTAGGGTGAAAAATGGGGACCGCGACTGAAGGCTTCATACATAGTATTCAAAACGACCGAGGGGCAATTTGTCAGCCCTAATAATTGAAATGTTCGAGGAGAAAATTCGTCAAATTGAAAAGTTAAAAGGAATGAATCTAAAATTTAAAATTATGCTGAAGTTGATTTCAAATCTTTAATTTGTTAAATGAAAAATTGTTAACTCATCGTAGAAAAAAAAGTTTAATTGTGGACTTTTTTTTACTATGATATTAGCGGGTTAAGCGCCTCTATCGGATACTTTTATAAACTCTTTTAGTGGACTATTGGCTTGATGGACATCTTAAATTTTATCTACCCTCCACCAACACTAATCTGTCGCGGAAGGATTCATTTATATTGTTCCGTTTTAAAAATAGAAAAGATAGGGGGCAAATTTACTGTATGTGATAAATATTTTGAATTTTGTACTATTTCTAATCTTATTATTGCTTCTGGGATTAAAACCTTTACATGGATTACCGCTGTGCCGTGATCGAAGAATATTTTGTTTTCAAAATTACTTTTTAATCTTAACGTGTTTTAAAGGACAAAGTCAAAACTGTTGACAGCCTGTCGGAAATATTCGAAACAATACTTGTAACATACATTTAATATTTATTCAAATTTAAACCGAAACTTAATCCCTTGCGGGCCCATCTCGATATGGAACCGTTTTTTTCTTAGGTTATTGTTTCAAGCCATGAAGGGTGACGCGAATCGGTCCGTTCTCAAACTGTTTCATCCGGCTCTGAAACAATTGTCATTGCTCGAACCACTTATAAAAAACAAAAATCAGTTACGACAAAAAACGCACATTTGCATACGTGCAAGGGTGCGTTACTTCGCCCCTGACATACAAAACAATTGCAGAGAAACGCATAAAAGTGTCCAGTTTAAAAGGTAACTTGATTTGTGCATGTAATTAAAACTGAGAAGAAAAAAAACTGGTATAAGGGAGAAACTGTATTATTTTTGTGCGAATGGGAATGCTCTGGTCTTGACATCTTAAACAATGGATCGTGGAAAATTTAGTATGGTTACATTAAGCATAACACGTAGAAAAAATATCCGCACTGATTTACTGGCAGTTGTATTTACGATGGTGATAGGTAATAAAAAGTATGTATGTATCAGTCTTCTGCAAGGTTTGGCAAAAAGGGTAAATTTTGCTCAAGAGTAAAGTATGTATACCTGTATTTAGGTTAATATCGAAAATTGTTATAAAGAAAGGTGTTTAGAATTAAAAATTACCATTAAATATGCAATTTTGCTTATGGTTAGTTAAGCAAAAGCTACTACTATAGACTATAGTATTTGCTTGTCGTATGTCAGCAACTATTGAAATTGGAGCTTTAAAAATTTTAAACCACCAAATTTATTAAAATTTTAGTAAATTTGACATTCTATTAAAAAATACATTTGGCAGAAAACTGGGAAATTTGACAACTGTTTCACCATGCCTTATACCTTTCAGATACCGATTCTAGTAAAAAAAGGATTTACGCCTAGAGTATTGGCATAGGAGCAATTATGTTGGGGCTAGGGGGACTTTGTCCTCAAAGACATCGATCAGCCTTCCCAAAATTATTAAGCATTTAAAATATATTAGTCTTTTTCGGCAAACATTGTAATATAAACTAGGGCTTATAGCGTACATATCCTAGGTTTTTAAGGTGTCAAATATGTAACAATATATATTAAAATAAAATGGTGAGCAAATCGAATCCTTAGTCCAATGGTTGGTGAAAAGTGAAACCTATTAAAAAATATTGAATTAAAATACATTTAGTATTTGATTACATTATATGTGTTTTTTATGAGAAAAAGTATAACATACTAATATATTATATAGATTTTTTAGATTTTGTTTACTTTTATTCAAAATACCATTTGATATTTGACATACATAGATTTAGCTTAAAAATAAACTAAAGTGTATTTTAAAAATATATATTTCTCTTATTTATAAAACTTATAAATGCATCTTAGGAATGCTCTTTTAAGATTTTAACAATTTAAATATTTGCCCACAGCTTTGCAGGGACCTCCTATGCAAATTTAAAATCTGGAAAGCACATTATTACATCATCCAAAAATCCAATCTCGGCAGCGATTGCAAAACGCGAACGAATCGGTATAGTCGCACAGTGGGACAATATTAAAATATGTTTATATGTCTACAAAAATACAAAAAAATCTTTTTTATCAATAAAAATAATTTAAAAATCTACAAAAATTATTTTTTAAAAATAACAACTTGGGTTTTATCTCAGATAGGTATTGGGTGCAAAGTTGGGTAGGTTGGCTTATTTGGTAACTTTTTCATCTTTTGTGTGTGGTTTGTTTTCATTAAACTAAGTAAAATACCCAAATAAAATGTTTAATCTCAAAATAAAATAAATTCTATTTTGGTATTTTTTAGGTTGTATTTTTAATTTTTGTTTAAAATGAATAATGTATTTTAATCTGCATGTGTCTTTTTAAATTATTGTTGGTTGAAAGAATAAGTTTGGATTTCTTTTTAGGTTTTTGTTTGGCAGTAGTAAACAAAAATATTTTTTTATAGTACAAAAAAATTTAAGGGAAAATGATTTTGGTCACATTGCACATATTGCCCTATAAAATTGTTGAAAAATAATTAAAATAAAACATGTACAAAGTGGTCCAAGTTCTTTGATAAGACCTTCTTGATAACCCAAGTTGTGCCGAACGTCTCCTCGTTGATGCTTTAGGACTCTCTCCTGTAAGTACACAAGTACATGTTCAATAGTTTCGCCTGTGCACGCTGTGGTCTTCCGGCATCCGAAAGGATCTTTACCGAACAAGGTTCGGTAAAGATCCTTATCAACCAAGCTACCGATTATTGCCGCTGACGGGTCAACCCATACATCAAAACTTACTTTCCGTTTGAAAAATAAACTTTTTAGTTTTAGTCTTTTTGCTATGGTGGCTCCTTTTTACATTTCCCAAGCCTTCTTTATAAATTTCTAAAACAAAAGGAAAATAAAATTTTACATAAAAAGTTGTGCAACATTTACATCATAACATTCATTATGCCGTCACCCTGTATTAACAGTCGGGACAAGCTATAGGATTTCAGAAGTAATGTATAAAAAAGCACATGTTAAAATATATTTCTATATAATATATATGGTAGTAAATTACCGCTCTTAATATAATATCTATTTTAAATAAAGTTGCTTGTTGACCCTAGCATTAAAAATAATTTTTTCACGACCGTTTAAAAAAATGCTCCTTCTTTAATCGTTACCATGAAGTTAAAGTACTTCATTCTCGTACACCACATAAAGTGTTAGGAAAAGTAATTTTTTAAAAATTCGTTACTTTTGTTTACACTTTAAATTAGTATTGTGCTTTAATGTCTACTACAATACACTTAAATATCAATTTATGCAATGTAACAGAGTAAACGCGACATCAACTGAACCAAACGGTCAAGCTACCTTTGATTTCGTCATTATTTCTTTTAGTTCATGTGTCACTAGTGTTAAAAATTTGACAGTTTGCAAATAAATTTAATAGAAATTATTGAAAATTAATAGTTATATTGAATTTGGATGACTAAGAAATTGAAAAGGAATTTATACTGTTTTAGTATTATTTCTACAAAAGTAAGTACATACAATTTTCTAAAAATTAAATAATAAATGCATAGTTATGAAAAAGGATAATTGCCTTTTAAAAATAGAGAGGCTATGATGTCTTGTTGCAATACAATGGCTGTGCTGCAAAATTAAAAGTTTAAATAAATGGAAACATATATAAAATGGTATTTTGGGAAATTTTTATACGGTCGTGGAAAAAAATATAGTATGTAACACATGCGGAAAGTGTCTTTTTTACTCATGGAATGCCGCACTCGCCTAACGGCTCGTGCTGTCAAACTTCTTATTCGTAAAAAAATGTCACTATATGCACCTGTTACATAAATTACTATTTCTGTAAGAACCTACATAATCTACATATTTTTGCAAAATCATCGTTTTCCAGATAAGGTTGAAACACCAGAACAAGCATCATTGTCCGAAGATTATATTAAAGTTTGGTTCTTTAAAACAGACAAGCCACCCCATTGCGCGTCGTCTCAATTATGATGGCCCTAACGAGAGCGTGCGAGTTTCCGCGGAGACGGCCCAATCCGAGCTGGATACGGAAAAATCCAGGGAAAAAGAAAGATGGCGACCGGGAAAAAGGGCGGCGGCAGACGGCGTCTTAAAAACCCACGGGTTGCTATGGTGACGCAGGGGAAATCAAACTCGTTTAGAGGGAAAACGAAACAGGGAGGTTTTATTTCGTGCAAATGGTAAATAATATTAAAAAGACCTCTAAAAGAGTTGCTGAGATATGCAAATCTCTTTTTATTTTGACTGAATTGTAAATACTTGTACAGTTAAAAAAACAACTTTCTGGGGAGAGCTTATTACAGGAATGTAAAATCGACAACCTTTTGTTTTGGGCAGCCTTTGTTACCAATTAGTATTTTGGTTTTTGTATGGCTTCTAATTAAGCAGTGGCGGCTTTTTATTTTTGTACTAAGAAAAATCTCATAGGCGTAGAAAAACAACCCTGAATAAACTCTTAGGTTATATTATTTAAATTAAGAATAAAATAAAATAAAATTCGGGGTATTAACAGTAAAAACAAACACCAACTACGGTCATTAAATACTAATCACGTTACTATTAGTCTAAGATCCGAATGAAAAGCGACCTTCACCTTATCTGTTTACCAGATAAAAGTTATTTTATATTAAATATGGTATTTAAATAAAGTTATTGCTACAGGGTTGTTAAAGAGTTATGGCCAAGGCAAGATTTAAATTCTAAAAAAAAACCTTGAAATTTTTTGACGCACCCTGAGTTGCTAATTAATAAGATATGAATGTTTAAATAATACAGAATGCACCAAAAAATGTAATAATTTTCAAAATTTTAAATTTAAACCGTTTACCATGGCTTTATTTACAGTAAAAATCAAAACAATTTCAGATACGTCATACCCCTTGGTTTTCAGGGTAACACAAACATGTTTATTATCCAGTTTAATATAAAAGGTTATTCTAACTACAATACAAAGTAATAGAAATAATTTTAAAAATAATTGGATTCAAATTAAGTATTTAGTTGTTCGAATCATCGGCTACTTAAATGCTTTGGTGTTCAGGGGCGTACATAGGGGGCATGGGGCCATGCCCCCCTTCTTGGATGCGACATCCTTTCTATTTTATTGTGTTTCATACATGTCTAATGGCAAATATGGGCATTTATTGAGGGTCCTCTCCCCCCCAAGGTTGGTCCGAGGGATGAGGCTGATGATGGAATTGTGTGTAATTTTATAAAAGGAATGAAAGGTGAAAACAATGAAAAGAGGTTAGAGGACCTTTTTTTGCTCTTCCAAAAATTTGAACTTGCTTTAAAAATTTTTGTTTGTTGCCACATCACACACTTTTACTCGGCCCATGGCCCCCCTCGATATGACTGCCCCCGTTGGTATATATTTTCACTAAAAATCAAAAGTCTGCTTCGCAAAGTTAAATAAAAAGGTTTGGTTTTTAAAATCAGTTAATGCTGATCAATATTACAGAAAAAAAATTAATACACGAAAAAGACAACAACAAAGCGACAAGCGACAGAACATTTGAGTAGAAAGTCGAACAAGGAATGGCAACGTCACAAGATAAGACGCAATTCGACCAACCCAGGGGCGGTCATTTAATGCATGCCACATCCTTTGTATTTCATACATATGTAATAGCAAATATGGGCATGGGCTGGTCCAAGGAGTGATTATGGAATTGAAAAGTGAGAAGTAAGGAATTTCTTTTTTTTGCTTTTTAAATTCGTGGGAGTTTTTTTATTTTATAAATTAAAGAATGAAAGAACAACAATAAAAAGAGGCGAGGGGACCTTTTTTTTTTGCTCTTCAAAAAATTTTTGAAAATTTTGTTTTGTAAAGATTTTTGTTTCTGGGCACCTCACACACTTTTCTCGGCCTATGGCCCCCCTTAGAAAGTCGATATGACCGCCCCTGGACCAACCTGACAATAATAACATTTTAGTTAAATTATTTTTTCGGGGTTAACCGAAGAAAAACATTTTCTGTTATTGAATACTAACAACGATATATTTTATTTAATAGATCGTTGATACTAATTAACAGTAATTAAAAGGCCAAATTGATTTAATTTTACTGTATAAAATTGGAGAGAAGAATTTAGTCATATACAGGGTTCCCATAATAGGCTACCAATTTTAAATTATTTTTTTTTTAGTTTACCAAACAAAGTTTTTATGATACTAAATTACAGCCAAACTCTTTGGGATTTATGGTAACTCATAAATATTTGGCTAATTTAATTTTAACTCCTAAAAACCACGTTTTCTAAATGACCTCTACCAACTTCAACACATTTTTCATATTAGATAAAAGGTTTATTGACGACACCCGATTTTATCCTGTGGTAATATTTAAAAGCCAAAGTGTTAGCGTGTCGTCCAGGTACAATCGGGGAACTCAAAGTCAAACTTCGTGAAGAAGTTGAAGGAATAAGGTTTCCTTTGCCGTGTAATGAAACACTTTTTATCTAATTAAAATACGTGCAGCACAAAACTGGGAAATCTGGCAACGGTGTCGACATCACTTTTAAATTCTTTAAGTCTATTAAGTTCCAGATGCCAAATTGTGTATTTGCAGCTCAAGTGGTTTAAAAGGTATTTAAAAGTTGTAGTACTTTTTACGAAGAATATCCAGGTAGAAACACCTATATCGGTAATAGGCACGCGCCGATAATGTTCTTAAATAACACCTGCCATTAAATACTACCTGCCAATAACAGATTATAATAAGAATATACAAGATTATCGGTAAATCAGACCCTAAATAGGTGTTCAATACCTCATTCAGCATTGATACTTTATCAGAAACTGTTTGACTTTTCAGGTAGATAAAATCGGGGGCTCGGGACAAAAAGGTTTGCTTAAATACCTTTTTGGAATAATTGGATGGTATTGTATCTTTAATGCAGGTTCATTTTTATGTTAGGCTCATATTATGATAAACTCGCCGACAGAGAAAAAAAGTTTTTTTTTAAATTTGGCTGATTTTTTTCTGTTTATGTATTTTTATATTTATTTATAGTTTTTTCGTAAATAATAATTATTAGGTCATACAAAAGGTCTATTATATTACAGATTTCATTTTTTATGTATAAAGCAGATATCTTTATAGTGTAGCTCAACGTAATTGAAAATCTTATTTCATGGGCGCCGGCAGGGCGTGCAGTTACACCTAAGATAATATACAGAAAGGTATTCTAATCCTGCAATACATCATTGAAAATGTGTCACACAGTGCTAAAAACCACGAGTGTTCCAGGCATACAGCCGGCAAATAAAGTATTTTTATGCCAACTCTTCTTATAATAAATATTATTTTTTAACAAAAATATATTTTCACCCTCCTACAATAATAAAAATACTTTAATTGCCGTGTGCCTAGTATGTCTGACACACTCATGGTTTTCTCACCGTTTGACACACATATTTTTTTGCCCTTTAAAATTTTTTGTACCCTTAATAGGAAAGTAGAAAAAACGGTTGTCTTATGAAGTTATGATCTTTTTTTTTTTTTATTCTTCAAAAATTGTCTTTTCAATTTTTTTCTTTTGCACCCCTGAAAGTCATCCTGCCGGCGCTTATGCCTTATTAGCAAAATTCGATTGACCAATAATTATTCTATGGTAGCTATGAGAGACGCAATCAATAGTTTTTCTTTATTTTATTTGCCTTAACTGTTTATAATTTCTCTTTTCTTTCTTGTTTTAATGCCCCACTCTATTTAAAACGTAGGCGACTTTTCGCACATATCTGTGTTGCGTATCAATTGTTTACACAAATATACAGAAACCACAGCATAACGTGCCTTCGGACCGCGATCAAAAATTGATTTCCTAAATGTGAGATTGGTACGTTACAAGTATATTCTGAGGGCCACTTGTTTTTCTGATACAGTAGAAATTTTAGTTGTGCTTAAATCTGAGGCAAAACAAGTGGCGGCGAGGATGGTCAAACAGTGGCAGGTGGTATTTCTAAAACTTGCGTAAATAAATGCGCGTTAAAGTAGTATCGGTGAAATAGTGAGAGTCAGTTCGGCACCACTAGTCTCTAAAATTTTCAGTTGTGGAGGGCTTTAAAGATTTCACCTGCCACTATCGCCAAGGCTGTATGTCAGTGGTAAAAAGAATTAACCAAAACAAATGCTTCATTGTTCCAAGATTTACTTACGACGAAAGTTTTAAGAAACTTAGGTAATTATTAACTGAGATAATAGAGTGTATTGATAAGTAACAGAAACACATCGTATATGAAAAATATGCAGGGTGTTTCTAAACAAATGCGAGAAATTTTAGGAGGTGATTTTTCATCAAAAAATAAGAAAAAACTGTATATGAACATATGTCTCAAAAGGTAAGACGTTTAGTTTTAGTTTTTGAGATACAGGGTGTAAAATTTTCAAAAAAACAAAAAATTTCGAAAACACTTATTTAAGTAAAAAGTGTTATACTGGATATAAACGTTATTAAAAAAAGTATTTATTATGTTTGTTACATAATTGCTAATTAAAAATTATAGGACTTAATTTTTAAAAGAAAAGATCCCGCAATGCTTCTTTTATGGTCTAAAAATATGCAATTAAGTGAATTTTATTTTTTTACTCTTCAACTAAATAAGATACGGAAAAAAATTAGAAGACATAAAAGCAGTATTTTTATTTGCTTAATCTAAAAAAAGCAGAAACATTTTACACACATTTACATAGTCAGTGGCGGACCGTTTTTTTGTTGGAAATATTCCTTCAGTTGCTTCTCGAGACGCCACTGGACTTACTAAATTTAAAGTAAGTTAGTGGTAAATTACCCCCTTAATGTCATTAATAATATTGTCAAATTAAAACAACATTGAGTAAAGAATAGTTAGGATATTTAAAAAAAAACGTTTTTTTTTGAAATTTTAACACTCTGTAGTTCAAGAACGTTTAGGATATATGTTTATATTAATTTTGTTTTTTATTTTTTGGTGGAAAATCACCTTTATAAATTTCTTGCATTTGTTTAGAAACACGCTGTAAAAACTTTTATTTCATTTTGTATGTGATACATACATTGTGTAATTAAAATGCTACGGATTTTTAAAAAGTACAAAAATACGATAAGAAGCTATGTTTAATATCCCCAAAAAAATAACCAGTTTTTTTGTAGGGAATAAAAAAGATTTAATAGAATAGAATATATATTACCATTAAAAATACAGAATTGTACATTGGTTCGTCAATACAATACAGAAACTTAAAATTATAAAATTATATATATAAAAGAAAAAAAAATTGCACATTTACACAGAGAACTTACTTACATAAATAAAATAACATAAAACTAAGTGAATGGTCAATACAGCTCAAATAAATATATAAACAATTGTATAAAATGGTAATACAATACATATGTGCATATACATAATATGCAATCAAACATACACAATATATACAAACACACAATAAACGTTTCCTTTAACTACGGGAATTAAGTTAGCTTTGTAATAAAAAAATTAAATTTTTAAAAGAAAAAATGTTAAAATTCAAAACTAAATTACATCAAGGGTAAAAAAATATCTAATATTGCAAAAAGTCCTTACACGAATAAAAAGAATTCGCTCTCAACTCAGAAGGTAATTTATTATAAAAATTTATGCAGTTGTACTTTGGCGAACGAAAAAATTTTGTATTGTGTTTTGGAATTGTGAGAAGATCTCTGCCGCGTGTATTGTAGGCACACACAGGCTATTTCCCAACCCTTCTAATAACATTCTATTATTGTCAACAAACACTAAACACCCTAAATTATAAAGACATGGAAAAGTTAAGATTTTTTTTTGCTTAAAAACATGCTTGCAAGTTTCGCGCACATTTAGGTTAAATATAAGCCTTAGGATTCTTTTTTGGCTTACAAAAATACGGGAGCATCGTACACCCGCATCTCCCCAGCAGACCACATTATATGACATATGACTGTACGGTAAGGAATAATAGACCGTTAATAGACCATCAATATCAAGAGTATTCTTAAGACTTAAAATTGCAAAATAAGCTGAGTTTAGTTTCGCACATACATATTCAATGTGATTGATAAAGGAGAGCTATAATGGCTTTATTATAACACAACATGACAAATTAATTAATACAGAATACTATTAGTTTTCATTTTACTTAATACAAAACTTATAGTTTTTTGCTTTTTAAAAAATAAATACAATAAAAGAAGTTTACCTTTTGAGACCAGAAGTGGATTTTTTTAAAACTAAATTAGGCGCTACAATATTTAAAGCATTTTATTTTTTAAACTTATTTTTGTTTTTTTTATTTTTCAATCCATAAAGTTAAATTTGCTACATACTGTAGAAGATATTTTATACTTGCCATATCTTTACAACCTTTATTAAAGTCTACCTTAATCCTGCAGGTTTGTCTCTATAACTCAAATTTTTAAAATTATGAATAATAATGTCATAAAATACATATACAGGATAATTCATTTAAAAGAAGCTAATTTACTACCAAACCTTTGTCGATGACCATATTTACGAATCTTAAGAATTGGATATATCACAAGTTGACTTTTTTAAGCTTTTTAGAGATTACAGATAGGCTAAATACATGGTGCTTCATTTAAAAAATATATTTACCTCTGTTATTCGGAAACATTACTGTAATTTTTTTCTTGTTTTTAATCATAAAGAGCGGAAGAATGCTACTAGTTTCCTAATTAAAACATTTACTAATGGCGAACATTTAATTTGGATGGCCCTGTAGACACAGAAGTAGAGTAAAATTAAATGTTCTGTTTTTACCAGGATATTTAATTAAATTTTACCTAATATTAAAAATCTGTTTTTTGCTTTTCAAAAAAAAAAACATTAAAAGAAATTTACAGTTGCTGACTATAGAAGCGGAAAAAACAATTAACTAAAATTTAATTAAGCGCTACAATATTTGAAGTATTTCATTTCTTCTTGAACTTATTTAATTACAACGAACTTTTTATTTTTCGTTTTTTAAAACTTTGTTTTATCCGTAAAGTTAAACTTGATACATCTGTAAAATATATTTTATACTTGCCATATCTTTACAACCATTATTAAAGTCTACCTTAATTCTACCAGTGTGTCCTTTAGAACTGAATTTCTCTCTCTGCGAGAGATTTTGGATAGTAATAAAATATACTTACATCGTGCTTTATTAAAAAGAAAATGATATTGTGAGTTGTGACAACTTTTTTTTCTGGACTAAGTACGTCACCTGGGGCACGTTACTCAGATGGAATAGTGGACCCTTCTAGAAAAATAATTTTAAAAAAGTCACATTTATAACAATATAAAATACAGTTTTACCAGCTAATAGTATGCAAAGCGTACATCCCCTTTCTTAATAATAACAGTCGAAGATGGGAGATTTGGTGTCTGTTGCTTACTTTTGTTCTCAATTCTGATTCCGGCACGGCGGCACGCTCCGCGAGAATGGGTATACTTATTTCGCTTTCGCCTTGGAAAGTAACGAGTAGCGTTGCAGGTAATGAGAATTGCTTTGGCGCATGCGTCGAAGGTTAGTAGCCTGCCGAGTTGCTCGGAATCATACCTTAACCCTTTATAGGTCTTGAAATAATAATTTTCCGCCAAAATATTTTTGAAGAACCAGTGACTATAAGTATACCCCTTATCCCCACCAGATCAAGTATGTTAAACTAATAATAGTCGAGTTTTGGCAAGTTTCAGTCTCTTCTAGCAAGACGAAAATTTAATTTTTATGTCGTTTGGTGGGAATATATTCTCCCAAAAGAAAAACAAAAAGAAGTTGCATTTTTTTGAATGACGAGTTTTGTGTAAATGTAGTGTTTTCTTTTATTTTTGTTATAGTTTTTCAATTATACATATTCTAAAAATCATTGTTTATTTCATATTTTTACAGTAAATACATTTTACTTGCATAATATTATTGTCTAAATGTCCATGTAATTGCATATTACTTTAAAATATTCTGTCTAATATGTCACGTAGAGCTCTGTCAAAGGTACACAAATAATCCTTATAACCTAGAGAACAACCCACCCAAATATAAATTAATAAAAAAAATATTTTGCCCTATAAAGGGTTAAGTCGTCTTGTGCCTATGCCTATTTTTATTTTTTAGTTTTTTTGTTTTATTATCTAAACATCCTTGATCCTGTGGATTTGTTTCATAAATAATGTTTTGACCTAGAAATTGTTTAACCTGCAGATTTAAAACTTGAAATTTTTACATATTGTGATTTTTGTTTTGTTTTGTTTTAGTATTGGTTTAGTATTTCTTAATATTAACTGATCTAATATTGTATGCCATTTTAAACTACATGTTCACAATATTTTACTCTGTCATTCGAAAATACTTTTGTCAATTGCTTTTTTAAATATTTATTCTTAAAGAGAGTTAAAAATGCTTTTGAGTTTACTACACCCTGTAAATAATATTTCATACTTGCCATATCTTTACAACCTTTATTAAAGTCTACCCTAATCCTGCAGGTTCGTCTCTAAGAACCGAATTTTTAAAATTATATGTAATAAAGTAAAGCAGACAAAATTACAATATCCTGTGTTGGCCAACTTTCGCATTTTCAGATAATATCGCACGCCATGTGGCACGGCCCTAATTTTTAATTATGATCGTTTGACTTTGGTCGTCGATAATTTTATTCCCCCATAATTTGCAAAATCTCGGGACTATTAATGAGGTGTTTGCTCTTAACGAAGTTTTGCTTCTTATATTTAAATAGGAGTTAAGAGAAAAAAGTTATAATGGTCCTTAGAATAAGTTCATGGGTAGCGTTAGATTTTTTAAACCAAACTTTATTTAGTCAGTAAATTCCGCAAAATATGTTCGAAACCAAAATCATAATGAGTTGATAGATATACAGGGTGGCGCCTTTTCGTTGACCTTGCAGGGTGTGGTGAAAACTAAAGAGATAGAACGAATCTGATTGCGCAAGGGCACTTGTAATTCGCTAAATATTAGAGATAGAAAAAAATTGTAAATAAAACAGTTTTAGGGATTTTTACGTAGAATTCAGTGGCGTACCTATATTTTTTCTATTGACTTAATTTTTATATTTTTATTTTAGAAAAATGCAGTGGCGTACCATTTTTTCTTAAAAAATGTTTACTTTAAACACCTCATGAACGACACTGGTAAAAATTATTTTTCTTGTACGCCAAAAAATGTCTCTTGATGCATAGGAGGCTTTTCTTAAATTTTTAAAAGTATTAGAATTGGTATAAAAGTTATTATAAAAAAAATTCAAAACTTTAACACACTGTTGTTCAAAAACTAAGAAGTTTAGGACATATGTTTATATAAAGTTTTTCCTTATTTTAATTGTTAAATTTATATCCAAAGTTTGTCGGATACCTCGGCGGCCACTCTGTATAATGACTAAAATGTAATATGTTTGCCATTTTTTTTTAAATTAAGCTGCTCTAGCAAGTCGACCAAAAAATAAATATTTGGCCTCTCTGTAGAAACAGCAAACGATTTTTGAGTAAATCGTTTATAAATAAAAGGAAGCAACTGCGAATAATTAAAAAACAAAGAAAAACATAAGATAGTAAGTTGTGATTGACCGTTCTAATAATTTTTATTTGCGTTGTTAAATAATTTTGTGGTAATTAATCATATTGAGTCTGTCATTGTTAATATTTTTTCTTGTTTTTTTTTACGGTGTTTCAACCTATGACGGCTTAAGCTAAAAAGGAGTGAATTTTGGAACATGTGCTTAGGAAAAAGTTTTATTTATACATTAGTTATTACTTAAAAACAGTTGAAGAAAGACACCATCCGAAACGTCGTGTATCAGTTAAAAATAAAAAACAATGGAAGTCCAACAATGTATTATTAATTATAAGAACTTAATTTGTTTAAGTGTTTAAGTTTTAACAAAGTGTCCGACTCAGTCCGATTATATTTTGACCCATTTTGATCACGAATAACTTTACCACAAATAAAGATATTAAAATGCGGCTCTTGCAGAAAGCCTTAGATTTTTTAAAGTTTTTTTATCTTCTTGCCATTTGCTTGCAATATTCCTTTAACACAAAATCAAAATGGCCGATTTTCCGATATAGAGCAAAGGAACACCATGTATATTTTTTCACCGTCTTAAAATTCAATCTTTTCCCTTCAAAAAAGAAGTGACATAAGCTCTGGGTATTTCTAAAAATAATTAAATTATTGATCTGTAAAAATTGACTGCATGTCATTAAAAAGTGTTATTATGACAATAAAAATTTTGTTACATAGAAGGTTACAGAAAAAAAACGGTAACAAACTATACGCTATTTACACAATTAATAATTGCAGTACTGCATGGATTAAGCCTGATTTATAGTTTCAGTAACGTAAGACTTAAGACTTAAAATCAAGCCGTAAGAAAAATGAACATGTGACAATTAACCTGATAATTTATAGTGCCAAAAACTTAAGCAGAAAGAATTAAGTCGTAAGACATAAGAAGTAAGAAATGGTTCATTTTCATTTCTTAATCTTAAGTCTTAAGTCTTACGGCTCCGTTGCCATCGGTCGTTTTCGCTGATAATCGGCAGCGTCATGTTTACATTTTTGGTTGTTTATGGGCCATTTTACTTTAACTTTTATTTTTGTTGTCGTTGATGTCTTTTATGAACAGCAAAGAGCCAATCTACCTAAATTATGTTTCATAAAATACATTTATAAAAATGACAACAACAATATTCATAACCTAAAAACCGTAAGGAGATTCTTTAAATTAAGGAACTATAAGTTAATCTGTTATTACTGCTTACTTTTTACGCCTTAAAGCCAGCTGTCCATGCGAGCGGTTTTCCGCTCGCGGATGATAATTCAACGTTGTGATTGGTTAGTGCAAATTTAAAATGCTTTTCCCGCCATTTTCGACGCGGATCCGCAAGAAAGTTGAAATGAAGTTAACTTTTTGCGTTTTCCACTAGATTGTGCGGATTTTTCAAATTATTAGCCAGGAACTATAACCTTGAACTAGTTGATAAGCTTGATGAGTTGTTTCTTGAAGATAAGACAAGAAGTTAAAGATCCATTTTAAATAAAAAAAGTGGTATGTACGACATTAACTAGACTTATTTTAATTATTTACTTCAGTATGATATTTGGCGAAAAAAGGTATTTATCCTACTTTCAATACGACGCGACGGTTTGGTTAGAAAAATTTTTTCAGAAAGAAAAGTGCATAGCTAATATTATACTTTATTAAAGGAGTTAATCATCATGAACATGATGATGAAAAACACTTCAATTATTTAAGTATGTCAAAGGAGAATTTTGACAAATTGACGCTAGGGCCAAAGCACTGAATGAATGCCATTAAAAACAAACAATTTTGTTCTTTCAAAAAAAAAAATAATAATAATAAAAAATAGTACCTGCATAATTCTCAACTTCAAAAATCCATCCAATCTATTTGCCAGTGTAGTATCAACCAAAAAATCCTAACATAAAATCACCATATTCAAAACAAAACGTTTTAATATTTTATCCGCTACAATGGACGTGTAAGTGGATTTTATGCGCGTATTTTTAATCACGCAGGCGAAAAACTGCTCTCATGGACAGCCGGCTTAACGCTTAAGTCCTTAGTTTTACGGCTTACGTTACTGAAACTATAAATCAGGCTTTACTTTTGGTAATATTGCAAAGAACCTATAGCTTTGTTATCGTATTTTTTTCCGTAACCTTGTAAGTAGAAAATTTTCATTGGGAAATAATAATTCCAATTGCCATGCAGTCAGTTTTTTAAAGATCAATAATTTCAGTAAGTTTGGAAGTAACCATAGCTTATGTTACATTTTTTTGAAGGAGAAAGATTAGATTTTAAGACGGTGAAAAAATACACATGTTGTTCCATTTATAATAACGAAGTTTTCCTATATCGGATAATCGGCCATTTTGTTTTTGTATTAACGGGATATCACAACTAAATGGCGGGGATATAATGAAAAACTGAAAAAAAAATCTATGGCTTTCAGCGAAGACCGCATTTCAATACCTTTATTTGTTCTTAAATTATTCGCCATTAAAATAGGTCAAAATATAGTCGGACACCCTGTTCTAAACTGCAAGTATAATTTATAATTAGGTGATATATTTACGGTGTTAAGCGATACACTATATTTAACTGAAAATATTTTTCAGCTTATCAAAAACGATCATTTTTATAACCATATAACTTATAAAATAATTACATAAATTTTATTATACCTGTGTATTTACCATACCTTACGTAATGGCCGGTTTTACAATTACCGACTTCCGGCTTAAAAAGTATCATTAGCCAATTTTTTTCGTTTTCCAATTTCGACCAATTTACATGCAATTTGATATATGTGACGATAAGTTAAACTGACCACCTTATGTCTGTACATAAACAGGGTGTGGGTATCTACAGGTGAACAAAAAGACGCTTTCACACAAATTCGTTTTTTTCTTGTACTTTGCATAAGGGCCAACGATATACAGTATGTCTACGGATGGTCTTTACAATAGGACAAATGGACCAAAAATTTAAACATTTAGGAAAACTTCTTCTTAGAAAAACAAGATTAACGTTAAGAAATTAGTTTTGTTTTGTCCAGGAGCTGCATTTAAATTTATCATATTTACAGAAATTATCCGATTTTTGGTTTGTGTCTTGGATAAAGGCAAGCACTTTTAAAAACAAGGTATTTAATTTCAGAAAAACTATAAGGTATTATTGTCTAAGATCCGGTATTAAAAAATATACCCTCATCTGTTAATTGAATGAAATAATATTTTCTAGGCAGATTTTAATGTAGTGAATGCAAGTGAACAATCTCTGCCAGCATAGGTCTGCTACAATTCACAATACTTAAATAAATAATAATAAATTTATTTATGACTGTTACCTTTACATGTTAATTGTGTGTACCAAACAGTATATTATAAACCCTGTTGTAGTAAGCACCCATCTCTACTGCTACGCTTACCTCGCCTCTTTACCGTTTGGATTATGCAATTAACATGTAAAGGTAATAATTAAAAATAAATTAAGTATTTTTAAATAATTTTTATTAATTGTAGCAGACCTAATGCTGGCAGAGGTTGTTCACTTGCATTCATTAAATTAAAATCTGCCTAAAAAATATTATTTCATTCAATTAATAGATGAGGGTATAATTTTAGTGCCGGATCTTAGACTATTATTGTCTAAAGACAATTACAGTTTAGTGAAAACTAAAATTGTCTTTGATATTATCTATAATAGTCTAAGAGCCCATGAGCGGCAGACCCTCGTTATTTTGTAAAATCTAGAAACTTTCTCAGCGTATGCTTCCAACATAGGTAGTAGGAAGGGAGACTATGAAGTTTGGCTTGTAGTGGCTTTGGCGATTACCAGCAAAGGTTAATGAATTAAAAATTAACTTTTGCCATTTTGTAAAAGCTGAATTTTATAATTGTTACTTGGGTACCTACTAAAAGATATTTCCTTATTGCCAAACAGTTTCAGTGGCATAGCTACTATGGGACTAGGCGTGGCAGTGTGCCCCGGAGCTCTCGGACTAAGTACTAAACACTGAATTCAAATGCAATGGAAAATGAAGGAGGGACTTTTTTTGTTCTTCAAATTTTTTAGTATCTTAGTTAGTATGAAGATATATAAAGAAAGTTTAAAACAAAACATCATAAGGACCTTTTTGGGGCCCTACTTACTGTTTTGTCACAGGGCCCCTGCTGCCCTAGCTACGCCACTAGATAGTATTGACAGTTTCAACCCCTTGGCAGAGAAGCATTTTGGATTGGCCCAATGGTCCGAGAAGGTTTAATATTTCTGTTATTTAACAAGATATAACAAAAAGTCTTACATGAGATTTATATTGTTTTCAAATAGGCATGTCCTAAAAATATTTCGATGTATACAGATTGCCCCAAAAATAGTTATTGCTGTGAGGTTAGTAAAAAAAAATTTACAGTAAGGTCCTTAAGTTCGTTGCCCCCTTCTAACTAAATTTTTATGAAACTGCAACGATAATTTATAACCAAGGTCTGCATTTTCTGATATATTAATGACAGCTCTAAATATCAAGGTAACAGCTAGGCGCCCTATTGCCTAATTTGGATATTAATATTTCCGAAAGTAATAAAAAGCTAGATGTACTTAATGTGGTATTTTCTTAAAAGCTATTTTAAACGATCTTTTTAATGATTATATTGGTGAAAAGTACCACTATTTGTGGGAGAATAAATTGACTTTATATTCTAGGATTATAAAGTACTCATAAGGAACTTCCAAATGCCGTGGTACAAAACCTCCCTTTTATTTATTTGTTTTCGCAATATGGCGCCCAACTCTCATCTTGACATTTAGAGCGCTGCCCTTGGTCATAAATTGTCGTTCCAACTTTTGAAGTTTCATAAAAATATACCGAACGCTTCGGGAGTTAAAGGCGGGCGACGGACTTCACTGTATATACAGACTGTCCACGGATGGAGTTAACAAGAAGACAAATGGACCAAAAATTTAATTTTTCAAAGAAAAGTCATTCTTTATAAAAAAAATTGCGTATAAAATGAAAATATGATTAACGAAAAGAAAATGTTGATTTTGTATACAGGGTTCGCAAAAACTTAAAAACATGATTTTTCTCGAAGAGTAAACTACCTGTATTTTTGATTTTTAGCAAAATATCTTTGGAAAAATTTATTTAGAATAATGTTTGTAATCGATAAAAGCAATAATACAAAGTTTAATTCAAATCCATAATTTGGCAAAAACTGGCGTTTACAGTGGAAAAATTGTGTTTTGTAGGAATTTGGAGAAAGCAAGTGTTTGAAAAACAATTTATAAAGGTGTTTCAGGTAATTTTATTATAAAAATTTAAAATCAGCTTTATGAATCTTTTTGATACCCCTGTAACTTTAATAAAGTTATTCCAAATACTATTCTTAATAATTTTCTTAAATGATATTTTGCTTAAAAATTAAAAATAAAGGCAGTTTACTCTTGTAAAAAATCATGTTCTTTAGGTTTTGCAAACCCTGTATACAAAATCAATATTTTCTCTTCGTGAATCCTATTTTTTTAAAGCAAAAATTTTTATGAAGATTGACTTTTTTCGAAAAATAAAATTTTTGGTCCATTTGTCCTCCTGTTAACCCCATTCGTAGATAGTCTGTATTTTAAAGCATGGTGGTGGTTTGAAAAAGGTTTATTACCGTTTAAAACATGTGTTTATTCATACATTTACTTGCAATTCTACAAAAATTCTAGATTTCTAGACTTCAAATTCTACAGAGCAAATATTTAATTTAAGAAAATAACATTAACATCATAGTCATAAAACTGGATGTTTTCATGTTACAGTCCTGCATTTAGGTCTTTAGTATAATTCTTTATTCCCTCTTGCCTGTTCTTAAAACTGCCATTCTTTTCCCCTCTTTTATATACCTTATACAGTTTTGTTGTCTTCTTGTCGCAACAAATTTAATTTTTCGCAACGCTATGCTTCAATTACTATCCTCGTAAAATTATCATCATTTGAATTGCCGTCTTGTAGGGAATAATTCAATCAGAAATCAAAAAGAAAGTTTCTTAGCTGAATAAAAAATGATAATTGGTACAGAAATGGGGGAACAAATTTTAAATATATGTTTATGACTGTAAAAGTATTTACATTTTAAATGTCTATGCGTATTATCTTTTCAAAATGTCGTGTTATTTAGCATAATATAAATAATGTCCATTCTATTTAAAGGCTCAAATAGTTTTTATAATAAAATAATAGTAAATTAAGTATCAAGGGTACAGCAAAAAGTTGGAGAGTGAGCACTTTCTTCAGTTTGTATAAATGGGTCCATTAACTTTTTTTTTTTTTTGTACAGGTTTAATATATTTTTAGGAACTAATTTTTTTAAAATATATTTATTTTAAATAAGGTATAAATATTTACCTAAATATAATCTGCAATAAGCAAAGCACTTTAAACAGCTTTAACGGTAAAACCATAAAAATCTACAATACGGTATGTCTTCTTTACACATAATTTAAACCCAAAGCACAAGGATCAGAAGACTGGGTCACCACCAACAGAGCTAACTATCTTGTCAGTTATTAAGCCATAATACCAAATACCAAGAAGAGTAAAATTGTTCTATGAACAACCATTTAGTTATCCAAGTGACTGTTTACCAGCAGGCTGAGTGTGGCAAATTTTTAGGGGGCGGCAGATTTACTTCATAAATTGTTTATTTCGGCAAACATTGTAGGAGTAGAAAAATAGAAGTGAGGACCTAACTTTTTTTGCCCTCAAAAATGTTAAACTGAAACAAAAATAATTTTTTTGCTTCTCAATTTTTTTTTTCACAACCAATTGTTAAAAAATTAGGGGCGGCAGAATCTAATAGCCTACGGGCGGCAAATATGTAAATCCGGCACTAGCTGGTTGTCCAAGGGACATACGGTGTGAAATACTTTTCTGGGATCAAATATACCGGGTGACAACGAAATTACTATCCAGTATTTTATTTTCTTCAGTGGAATCGTATACCCTATATAACTTCCGTTGTTTAAATGAGATAATTTTACGGTATTTTTTAACATTCCATAGTATGTGCCTTCTAAAGATTTAAATATTATATTCTTTATTATATAATTACAATTTATGGTAAGTACCAACATCTCTGTATCCCCTTTATAATATTATTTCTCAAATTTCTATATATAAATAATAAACAAACTTTTAATTACCTCTGTACATTAGCTCTTTGAATTGTTTTGTATGTTTCGTTTTATATCTCTGTTTTTAATTTATATAAAAATGTTTGTTACATGTGACAATATTTTACAAAAAAATTACAAGTATTTTTTTCATTTTAGGCTTGATAATGCCTCAAAAGAGAGGCGAAACGTCGCCAAAATAATTTTTTGATATTTTACATTTTATGGTCTTTTATTGGGAACGTTTTTTAAGTTTATACCCTATAAAGGATAAAAGGTCATTGCGTATGCCTTTAAAATTTAAGGAAGTTATACTGTGTCACGAGATGCTAATTTTATAAGCATCTGCGTATTACTTCCGGTTGAATCGGAAGTGATAAAAACTTTGATATTTTAAATGGAGCACCCTGTATATTTTTAGGAATTTAAATTCCAAAAGTTATTTCTGACCTAAACCCTTTATTATACCCATAACCTATTTTTTTTAATGTGTTTTTAAACATTTGTTTAAAGTTCGAAATTTCTTTAGTATCACTGATTTGTTTAAATGTTTTTAAACAGCTTTCATACCGTTTTAATACAAATGTTTTTATGTTTGTGGGCAAATGTATGTAGGTCTGGAGTAGGCTTAAGGTCATTAGGACATTTCAAAACGCCATTTTTTAAAAACCAAAGAATATAGGTTATGGGTATATAGGGAAATTTATATAAGGAATAACTTATGGAATTTAAATCTTTAAAATATACAGGGTGTTTCATTTAAAATATAAAAGTTTATATTACTTTCGGTTAAACCTGCAGTAAAACACAGGTGCTATTATATCTAAAATTGGCATCTGGTGATACAATTAAATATCCTTAAATTTGAAAAGTATACGATTTTACCCAAGGGAATAAAATAATGGATAGTAATTTCGATGTCACCCGGTATACTTATAAGGAGACGCAAATCAAAACGCAGTTTTTGGTAAAACAGAAAATATTAAAAGTACGTCACAATTTTTATTCCTAGTTTAAATATTTATGTTTAGAAGATTTTTTAACCGCAATTAATATATTATAATATAAATATACAGTGAGGATATTAAAAGTCCTTCCCTCCCTTTATCCTTTAAGTGGGACAAGATATCGAGATTGGGTAAAATTTGGGTGGAAGCGTGTCACTTAAACATTTTTTGGGTATAAAAAGATTCCCGTCACGTGGTCTAATGTCAAGGGGGCACTAAAAACTTTTTATTTCAAATGTAAAGGGGACTCTGGTAGCATCTTGTTTTAAAGGCCCTTTGATTCTCTATTTATCGCCGTTTTATTTTTAAAAATCGGCCCATTCGTTTTACAGATACAAGTGTTTGTAGTTTAGCTCCAATTTGTACATACAGTGCGGTTTTTAAAAGTTCTCTTTTTCATAACTTTTGAATAGGACAAGATATCAAATTCGAATAAAATTTGGGTAAAAGGGTGTCACTTAAACTACTTTATGGCATAAAAAGATAAGGGTCACGTGTCCAGGGGCACTATCAACTTTTTTTAATGGAAAGAGGGTCATGTAGCACTCTCGTTTAAAAAGCCCTCCATTTTTCTACTTAATGCAACTTTGTTTTTAAAATCGGCCCAGCCGTTCCAGACTTATAAGCCAATGCCATTAAAACCGCATTGTTTTTACACTATTTGAGTCAAATTTCAAATGGTTCTTAGTCTGGAACGGCTGAACCGATTTTCAAAAACGAAGTATTGTTGCTTAGACAATTAAAAGACCCTTAAAACGAGCTGCTACACGACCCCTCTTTCCATGTGAAAAAAAAAGTTGTTAGTGCCCCCTTGGTACTTACAAAGTCACGATGGACAGATATTTTTATTTATGCTAAAAGTAGTCAAAAGTGACATGCTGTTAATTAAATAGAAGGCGTTTTAAGTAATATGAAGTGATTGATGAAAAACGTCCTTTTGACTCACTTAAAGGACATTTAAAAAGTAATGAATTGCAAAAATAATATTAAAAATTTATTAATTACGAATTTGTTTTTATTGAAATTCATAAAATACTGATCATAAAGACAAAGTGATTTTGCGCCTCGACAAATAAAGGTTAATTAACCCAAATAATAATTTCATCACACCAACAAACTATTCGGTCAACTGTAGGAAAAAAGGAATTTGTAGACAGCGTTTTAGATTGGGGTAATGACTCATTATAAGGTTTCTTAACGTTGATTCTCACTATACGTCTATCTTCCATATTATTTCCTTTGTATTAAATATTCTTACACGCAAATCACACAGGGTTAGTAAAAAAATCGGAACGATGGATTATCTAGCAACCGGCAAATATGAATGAACCAAATTTTATGCGAGAGAGAGATTATGTTTACGAAGTTGCCAACTTTATAGTTTTTTGGGTTAGGAAATATTAAAATTTTAACTGAAATCACCTATATTTTTATTGTAATCAATTGAGTGATATTATTATAACCTTAAATTATTGTTTTTTACTCCTTTCAATTTCGGAGATATGGCATCATGCTTCTTGTAAAATAAATACAAAAACGACTAGGTATGGTCAATTATCTTAAAATCGGTCCAACTGAAAATCTTCAAAATTAGCACAGGGGAACAACTGAACATTCTAAATTCAGGAATTACATTTTCTATGTTTCATAATTAAACTTTCTTATTTCTGTTAGAAGAACGTCCTTACGGGTTGAAGCTGCCCCTCCGAAGAGTCCAGAGCAGGATGCAACGATTTTACTCACCAGTGTCTACTAACCATTCAGTTAAGCGAAAGCCAGGTGAAGCGAAGGTTAGCGGTACCATAAGGCAGAAGCCGATGGTACGTCGCAAGGCAATGTTAGGCCAAGCGATGTTACACTAAATAAGTTACACTCATTTCTTGATGTTAAAGCCAAGGGTTCCTAAAACGAGAGAGAGAACTTATAATCATTTCAATCTCTACTCTTCAAGCTCCATACCTAGCGTCACCTGACTGCTAGGGTATGGTCCGTCACACAGAGAAAGAAAAGTGTGGACGCGTAGTTGGCATCGGCGGGCGTATTTTCGACCAGAATCCCTTCGTCTACCTGCCGGAGAAAATGGGTCAGATGAGGACATGTACATTTTCGACCAGGGATGTACGGGCCATAGAATGATTTTGATAAGATTTACCCTTTTATTATTAAAATGTACCTACCTTATGGTACTAGGGTATGGCGGCGGACAGGGTAATTAAAACAGTTTTAGCGAATTACGAATGGTTAGTTCTTGTAAGCAAGTCCTTTTTTTAATTCCTGAATTAAACCCAAGACTAATATACAATGGTAGGTTCTGGTAAACAAGTCGAAAATCGTCATTTTCCTTATCTACTGAGGTCAAAATTGTTTATTTTTTAATTTTGGGTTTCATTTTATGCTGTTTATGGATAATTTGGAGTTATCTTTCATATAGTTAAATATTACCTGCATCCTTTTGGTCAAAAATACATATAATATAACCCGCACCATTTGACTTCTGGTCAAAATTATATGTGTTTTTAGTACCTGCTTTAAGCTTGGTCGAAATTACATCCGCCCGTTGGCATTGCCTCACTCGTCTTCAGAACCTTCGGCTTTACCATCAAGCAATGAGTGAAACTCATTTAGTGTAACATCGCTTGACCTAACATTGCCTTTCGACGTACCATTGGCTTCTGCCTTATGGTACCACTAACCTTCGCTTCAGCTGGCTTTCGCTCGATCGGACGCAGATAATCCGGTTATACATTTTTTTAAACTTGACAAAGAAAAGTATATACAATGACAAAGAGAGCAAACAAATAAAAATCAACCTTAATTTTGTGGCATTTTTTAAATTAATTTCATTTAATTTCAGAAAAACAAGACAAAATAATGACGCAAACTACGAAAGAAACACTATTACAATATTTTGGCAAATATTTAGGCTTGTTTTATTTCCCACTATTTCGTTTTTACACTTATCAGCTCTTTTACTTAAGTGTCATTTTTCAAACCTTTTCCAAAACCCTGAATATCGTACAAATACAACCTCGGATCGGACTGAAGTTAAATAGCTTGAAAAACAGGATTGACTTATGGCATTCAATCCAATCCTTTACTTAATCTGAATCGTGTATAGTAAGAACATTTTAAAAGTGAAAATTCGGTACCCTTTGAAAATAATACAAAAAAACATAAAAAGGCCGCTTGCAATCGGACTATTTTATACAAAGGCGCCGCTATCCTTTACAGCGATACGCCGATACACTAAGGGATAGAAACCCATTATTTTGGCCAAAAAGCAACTTTGAATTTTAATGGCTCATGCTGTGTATTTCAAAGTAGATACTCCAAACTACATGTACGCAAAATTATAAAAACATATGACCACTTCTATTGGGGTAATAAGAAACTTGAAAATGTATTTTAAGTAAACATAAATATACAACATTTAATCTACTTAGTTTATTATTAGCCTTGTTTACTAAAAAAGTAAGAGTTTAAATAATAAGAGCTATTGTTGTGTTTTCGATGTAGTCTCGCTACTTTTGTCAAAGATTTTTTTACCTTTTTCTTTATCAGTTTTTGTACTTACAATTGCCTTTCTACTATTTGCTACTTCTGAGTGTAAGGACAGATACAAGAGTTTTTATAATTTACTAGGTTTTCCATTTAAAAATTTAATATGTTTTGTCCTACACTGTATATCTTAAAAGATAAGAGCATTCTGATGAAAGATATGGATTCTACAGAATCTACCCAACAAAACAGTGTTTTTATTTATTTTATACGTTAAAAAATAAAAAAGTTGGGAAGATGTATCTCTATTAAGCTTCTAAGAATAATTTAAAATTATTTTTCAGATTTGGATGGTCATGTTTTCGAAACTAATTGAGATAGACACATCAAATGTAGTATTTTTTAAAGCATTTTAAAAGATTTTTTGGTGGTAATATAATATTCAGGGTATTCCATTTAAATAAATTATACCTATTGTCGTACCCTGTATATCATACGAGATAATAATAATCGGATTACTGATTAGAATACTACCGAATTAACCAAACAAGCTGACATTTTAGTTTATTTTGTACAATAAAAAATAATAATGTTAAGGGGGTGTAAATTTATAATAACATATAATAAATTTTAGGTTTCCAAAAAGCATTTGTAATAATTTATAATATTTTTCCAGTAAAAAGCAGCCCATTTTAGGTTAGATTGGTAAGTTTCAGAATTTTGACCAAAAAATTAATTTTCATCCCATAGTGCGATGACCAGCTGCATCAACCGGCATATCATAAAAGAAATATAGCAAAGGCGGCCGCGAAGTCAAGCATGCCGATTTATTTGCTTTAAACTTTTTGTGATTTTTTTCTTATCAAAGAGCACCGAATTTACATTTTTAAACTGTTCCTTCTATATATATATATCGCAATTTTTTTGTCGGATGAAGTTTTATTCGATCGGTTGTATCGGATTCAGTATAACGATGTACTCTTAATCACTGGTGAAGAAAATCATGTCGTCCTGCTCTGGACTCTTCGGTCAGGTAGCTTCAACCCGTGATGACGTACTTCTAACAGTAGGTCGTCAGTATATGACCTTGTGTTGACAGACTGCAGATTTCCGCAGCTTCAACAAGCCGCCGAAGAGTTGCTTAGCAGCTGTCGCGATACAAATGGTGACTGACCACTGTAAATATACGGTTCTTATTCCTCTTTCTTGATTTTTTTTTAATCTTGGAAACATCGCGAAAATGCCATTTTGAATGTCCACGTGCTACCCTGTACTAATTTTGACGAATTTCAGTTGGATCATTTTTGGGATAATTGACCATATCTAATCGTTTTGTATTTATGTTGAGGGAAGCATGATGCCATATCTCCGAAATTACGATAATAATTAATTACGATATAGGTAATCAAATACTACGATGATATTTAGTTAGTTAATTTTATATAAAAAGTGTAAAAAACAGAACGCTAAACTTTTAGGGTAGATTCCTTGCGTAATATTAAGAAAAAAGTTTATATAAATAATTTTATGACACAGGGTGTTAAACATTAACATAAGCATTGTTTTTTCAGAAATATAGCAAATTTCTTTTACCAAGTATTATGGTAATTTGTCGATGTTATTTATACTAATAAGGAACCAATTTAGCCCTGACTTTTGATCTTCTTTAGTTTTGTTTGTTTCGATTAGGCAAGTAAAAATGGATTTTTTCTGTGACGTGAAAAAACACATTATATCTTTATTAACAGGTACTAAAATGTGACTTAAAAAAAAAAATTCCGTGGTGAGTACTCCTGGACATACATACACGTAAATAACGGTAGATATTTAGGTTCAGAATATTTTATTATACAGAACTTGCATCTCCTGTATATCAAAGTCCAATTAGACACTATTTAACTTTATAATATTCCAGATAACTACTAAACGATAACTTTTAGATCCAAATTTTTAATTTGAATCTGTCAAATCACCAAATTGAGTTGACAGATATTTAATAGGTTTTTAAAAGATTTCCATAGTAATACAAGGTCTAATTATCGTTTCTAATACACCAGCGGACTAATTTAAAATTTCAAAGATTAAATCATTAAATTTCTGACTTTAATATATTGTAATATTATATTAATTCGTCATTTTTTCCGTCAAAGAAAAAAATAGTGTATTATACACGGAAAAAAATTTACATTTTATCACTCGGTTTATTGTCTTCCTTAGCTTTCCGTCGAAACACAATACCATCTGGAGGTTTTTCCCTTGTATAATAAATAAGTATTTTTGGTCTTCTTTTTATATCTTGCTTATATATTCTGGCCCACTACAAAAACATAGGAAACATTTTAAAAAGCCTTCACACTATAAATTATATTGGTAAATCTAAACAAATTTGGGTCAAGAATATTTATTAAAATCCAGTTCTTTAAGTATAGTTTTGTTTTTAAATTATAAAAAATCGTTCCCTAAAGTTTGGAAGTGTTCCTTTTAAACACCCTGTGTTGTTCTTGTATTTTTTAATTTCAATCTCTTTGAGGAAAAATCTTAAATAAAAGGTAAATTTGTTGGCCACCATTAAAAAAGCACAAGTAAACAATTAAGTAATGACTACCAAATTTAAAAGTTCTAATTGAAAACCAATTCTCTAAATGTTAAATCTCGCCCTGAAAATAATCCAAACCCCAACTGCGCACATTTGATAAATGAATCGTCGATAAAAACGTGATTACGTGGACCTAATTCAGCGTGGCCTATAAATTAAATTAATAGGCGCCCATTTTATATTTCATTTCGCCCGGTACCTTGTTTGGTCTTATTTATGGCTTAAAAAGTCCCCCGCACGCCATAAACGCGTCGGTTTTCTGGGGAGCGAACCCCAATATAAGACGCATGCTGTTTTGCCGTTTTTAAAGGTTTTGGCGGTTATCGTACAGGATTGTATTCTAAACGATTATTAAGTATACAAATTTATTTTATAGTTTATTTGTTTTCTGGGTGATTACGTTTAAACAAAATAGTATTTGGCTTTTCTCTAGAATAAGAAACTTTATTAAATATTTTCAGAAAATTAAAACTTTGCATAATATAATAAAAGTTAAGATTCATGTGTAAAAATATCGATATTTTCAAAAAAGTTTGCGAGTTTTTTGTTTGTTAAAATCTGTACTTTCTGATGGTGTAAAATATATACATTACCAGGAGTAAATTTGCTCAAAAAATAAATTTTCATAGGGCTAGTAATTTTTTCCGGAAATCGACAAAAACCGTTTTATACCCTTAAAAACTTACCCCTTCCACTTCTTGATCTCAGATGGCCTGTAGTTCATTTTTTCTTTAATTCCTGTTATTTTCTTTACATTTTTTAAATGGGTTTCATCCTTCTATGATTTTTTTTTGGTTTCAAAAATTATCGATTTTTTTCTAGTAATGATTAAAAAAAAACGAATTAGGGTTTCTTGCATTTTCTGAGAACATTTACTACTGTAATGTATTTTTTACACCATTAGAAACTAAAGATTTTCACCAACAAAACGACCACCGACTTTTTAAAAATGTCGATATTTTGACACGCGAATTTCAAATGAAAATAAGGACACTTTTTGATATTAAGTCAAAATAATGATATAAAAATAAATATTTTATAAGACAAAAATCACAGTGTATTTGGGCAATGCAAAGGTACGTTTTCACCAAATTTTGTAAAAATAATTAATTTTATGTAAAAGATAAAAATAGAAAACCAAAAACTTGGTTATTTAAGTTTTCTACAGAAATTTTGCGCTTATTTAATAAGCGTAAATACAAAAGTTGTAAACCTTTACATTGCCTACAACTTTTCCATATAACTTTTTCCATAGGACTTGTAGTGTGGCCGAAAATTTAGAGAGACCAGTATTTTACACCTAACACCGCTCCCTTTCCCCCTTCCGGACCTTAAATGGCCCGTAATTTTATGTTTTCTTAAATTTCTGTTATATTCTTTACGTTTTTTAATTGGTTTCGTCCTACTTCAATTTTTTCCACTTTTACCTCTTTTAAAGGCTTTGGCACTGGTATAGATTTTTCCAAGTTTGTTTAAATCAACCGACGTCATAAAACTCTTATATTATTCACACTTTTTTACATCTTAAACACTTATAACTAAAAATGATCGAAGACACTAAGTACATAATTTATAAGCTATCCATAAATATATTCGGTTATAACCTAATTCACATAATATACACCATACAAATATCTAATAAACGCCATTACTTTATTTTTTACACAACATCTAAATCACGTCATATATGTTAGTGTCTAGTGTACTAATCGTCTACTTCGGACTGACCCAGATGGTCTGCTGAATAATCCACAAACGCCAAGACTAGAATGTAATAAACCCTTTTTCTGAAAGCCCGATCAAATTGTTTCAAAAGAGAGTCCGTAAAGTAGGGGACAAAATGGGACATACCGGTTTTTAATTTGAAAGGGGCAAGGTATAATAAGGGAACAATTTTAATGGTTTCTAAAGACACAACACAAAAACTAGATTTTTGTAGATGTCTTTTTATAAGACATTAATTGGTAAATAAAACAAAACTTGTTAAACGACATAACAAAGCTCAAATAAAAAATGACAAGATTTTAAAAGTAATTGGCATTTTTGTTTTATGGCCTTAAGCCGGCTGTCCATGAGAGCGGTTTTCCGCTCGCTGATGATAATTGAGCGTTGTGATTGGTTAGTGCAAATTTAAAATGCTTTTCCAGCCAATCACAAATTACGAGTTTATACACTTTTTGGAGTTGTGACGTTTTGCGATATGTAGGTATAGTTCTTTTCACGATCTAAGAAAGTGACTTGACCTGAGATAGAATATTGACATGCAACAAAGCAATAAAAGTATTAGCCGTGACAGAGCCATATTTATTTTGTTGTTGATGAATACTAAAATTATTACCTGAAAATTCTATAAGACTTTTGCGTCATTCTTATTACGTTATTTTATTGCGATGTGGATGTATTATCTGCAGGTGCTTTAAACATACCCGGCAATAATAGCAATTTATACCTGATAGTAAATTATAAGTAAAAAGAAATCTTTATTTCGACATATTCTAAAATACTTTTAGCTATTCATTTTTGCAGTGCTAGTATCAGTGCAAAAGCCGTTTCAGCTAGAACCAATAATTTATTTATAGTGTAAAGTGTTATGATATAAACATAAAACCGACTTTAGGCTGTTCGAGGTCAGGGACGCGAGAAAGAGTACATTAAAAGGGAAAAATTGGCAAGGTGGGTTAAAGTCACTATACAGGGTGTCCCACCGGGAATTGCCGCAATCGATTTCTCAAAAAGTAAGCTTTGGAACATTCTAAAAATTTGGTAACAATAAAAAGCCACTGGGGGACATAGAACTAAAATATTTTGACTGCTCTACCACTTCCGGTTACACTTGAAGTTAATGTCAACTTCCTTATTTTAAATGGAACACCCTATATATAATTAATTTTTTAGATTCTGCTTAGAATTCCAAATCGAATTTATGTATAATGTTCTATAGTCTAAGTCCAACCGTTTTTGACTTATTTTAAATTTTATGTCAAAAATGATTAATAAATACTGAGTGGTCAAAAATAATCGTTAAAAATTATTACCACAAAAATCTTAATAGTCAATTTTTTTAAAAGGAAACCCTATCTTTTTTGCCTTATCCTATTAAGTATTAAAAATAAGAATAAGTTTGTAAAAGGATGTTTATTTCAAAAGTATAGTTTTCGAAATATTAACAATTTAATATTTATATATTCCAACAATGCTTTTAAATATACGGCTTAGTTTTGCTTCTAGTTGGCCTTGACAACAAAATGCGGCTTCACAGCCAACTACCCCGTACCTACCCGTACTTAAATGTATTGTTAGAATAGGTAAATATTAAAGCGTTAATATTTCGAATACTATAAATTTTTGAAATAGACATCCCTATACAAACCAACCCATATTTTAATGCCTAATAGAATAAGGTGATAAAAGATAGGGGTTTCCATTTAAAAAAATTGACGTTTAAGGTTTTTGTCGTGATGATTTTCAACGATTATTTTTGACCACTCTGTATTTATTAATTGTGAAAATATCAATTCTAAAGAAGTTCTTTCTTCACAAGGAACCGAACCCCAACTCATATTAAAGGCTTTTGTTTAGAAGAAATTGATGGTTATGTACTGGCTTGCAAACGTCATTTTTGATATAAAATTTAAAATAAGTCAAAAACGGTTGGAGTTAGGTATAAAACATTATACAAAATTATGTTCAGAATTTTATGCAGAATCTAAAAAATAATTAACATACAGGGTATTTCATTTAAAATAAGGAAGTTGACATTAACTTCCGGTATAACCGGAAGTGGTGAGCTGTCAAAATATTTTAGTTGTATGTCCCCCACTGACTTTATATTGTCATCAAAATTTTTCAAACCGTTCTTTTTGAGAAAGCGATCGCAGCAGTTCTCGGTGGAAACCCTGTATTTTGTTAGCTAGAATTTTGGGTTTTTATTTTGCGTTGGATGAAAAGTTATGTTTGTTAAAAGGTATGCTCCCAAGTATTTTTTATTTAAAGTTGAAAACGTTTGCAACTTAATAATACTCGTAATAAAATAGTGTTGTATGAGCCATTGTTCTAATAATTCTATAAACTGTATTTTTCGGTACTGGAGTTGACACTGGCCTCATTTAACAACATGGCCGATAAGGTACCATATGAAGTCACAAAAATGACCACAAAACTAAATAAGCTCTGGCTGGAATTTCTTAATTTGTTCGTCCCAGCCGGCGATTCTACAATCTCGAATACTAGTGTCGCGTTCGACATCCATATAATCTCGTATAAAAATTGGATTTTTAAGAGACATTACGTTAATCACGCATTCGACACTGTGAAGTAAGATTGAAGACCGACCCAGACTATGGAAAAAAGTTTTTCTTTCACTTCTAAAATGTAAGTTTTTAAGTCTTGTGCTATATGAAACTGTCGGTTTCTTTACATAAGATACCAACAGCCGACCATACATTTGTGTACACGTCTTGCCACTTTAAGGTTCTATGCAAAATTTTTGCTAATGCGTGGAAAGAACACCCTCTAACTGCCTTATTACATTAGCGGAAGCCGGTAATCCTTGCGACGGACCGACGCTAGCAAAGTGTATGGAGTCTTATGTGACTTCACACGTTGAGAACCCGGAAATCCGGCTCAACGTGTTAAAGGTATTATAACTGCCTTTTCGCATTAGGGGACGCCGGGAATGCTGGACAAAGTGTATGGAGTCTAGTGAGACTTTTCACACGTAGAGAACGCGGAAAGTCGGCAAACTCAAAGGCTTTGTATAATTTTTCATCACTCTGTCCGGCGAAATCGGCTTAGTGTGAAACGAGGGTAAGACTTCATACACTTTGATAGCATCGGTCCGTCGTCGCCCCGATTACCTATTCTGCACTTGCTATATAGTGTTGTGTGGCAAAAATTGAATATGAACCTTTAAAGTGGCTAGACGTCTATAAGCTTCGTACTTTAGTGAACTGTCTAGACCAAAAGAACACTGATATTTAAACTTTTTCAATTAAAATGAAATATCCCTGGTAATTACTTTCATCTAACATTTTTTTAATTAGGCATGTAACTAATAAATAAAATGGCGTTTTTTATTGTATGTTTAGTCATAAACTGCACTAATTGGCTGCTAGTTTGTCGTAATCATTGCAGTTAATCTTCTGGAAATTATAATTTTATGGTCCGTTGCTGACGTTTGTTAGTTACACCCATAAAATCATAACACGCCTTAACTCAATTCCAATCCACCATTATATCTGTTTATCTTTACATTTTCCAAGTCAAAATAAATACATTGTGTCCCAAAAACGAACAAAAATAATATAGGAGGTTGTTCTACTTTTTCCAATTTAAAATATTATTTTAAGGGCAGCATTTAATTTCAAAATACACATATTATAAAAAATACCAGTTCTTGGTAAATATTTCCAATATCATTTACCAAATTTTTCAAACGACATTTAAATGAATGTGTCTTATGTTTTTATATTCTTTTGAATAAGGCCAACAACAATACAGTATTTTGTTTCATATATTTTTTGTTTCTTGCTTGGTGTTTTTAAATCGATATAAAATCTACCTAATTGCATATCCCTGGACCATAAAAAACAAGAAAAATTTGTTTTTTAAAAATTAGTTTTTATTTTTTTTGTTAACAACAAAAATAAATACTAAAACACAACCTAACACCCTGTATTTTCAAAAAGAAAAATTTGCGGACCCATATTTTCATAACCTTTTAGTGTTAAAATTAACTAAATAATTCTCTGCTCAAAAAATGTTTATAGTTAATTAACACCCTGTATAAAGTGTGGTTAATTAAGTGTACCACAAATGGATTTTTTTTTATTTCTAATTTTTTAAAAATTTTATTTTTTATAAAAATTGACTAATAGACCCAAAACTATATTTAGAGTAGCTATTTAGTTTTAATAAAAGCTGTAGTATGTATATACAGGATAAGTAAAAAACGAAAACTGCTTAAAAGTACATACCTTTATTACCCTTATTTTAAAAATTATAACAAAATATGGAAATATGTAATAAACAAATCTAACAAGAAAAAAAACAAATAAATAGAATATCCTAAATTTTATATCTAACTTTTGATTCTAAATAGTTTATTTATGTACAATTTTATTACATACACATATTTTTTTAAATATGTATACTTTTACTCCTTAGCAGTTTCCAGTTTTTCGACCTACCTGTATATCCTTAAACTTTCAGTAAGACAAACTACTGCTAATATAGGTTAGTACCACAAACTGATTTTTATAAAGACTAAAATTTTCTGATAAATTACAGATAAAACCGTTTCCTATTTGTTGCTCACTAATGACAACATATAATAATAAACTGTAATAACACAAAACATACAGGCGAATTCAGAACCTCCTCGTTTTTGAAGTCGGTTAAAAATATCTCTATTTAAATACTTACAATCTAGAGTCTAGAGACACTGTACAAATAAACCTAAAATAAATGTTAAAAAACTTTTAATTACATGGGCAAAAAAACTTTAGCTATTTTAACAGACTTCAAAAATGAGGAAATTCTTAATTCGCCTGTATGTTTTTATTTTGTTTGTATGTTACCCTTGTACTCCGGCATTTGTGGACCAATTTTAAAAATCCTTTTTTCATTTAAAAGAGTGTACTTCCGTGGTGGTCCCATAAAAAAATAATTATATGGATCGCGAGAGAGAAAGGTGCTAGACCTATTTTTTCTCTCTGCCGTACGTTGTTCGTGCGGCAAAGCTGCCTCTACGTAGGGAATATACTGGTTAATAAAGGGTGGCATTGAGAATCGACAACCTTGGGGTAAAATTAACTTTTGCACCGAACTAAAAGAGGTACTAGTAGTCTTTTTAGACTACAGTAAAAATCACAAGCACGTGTAATTTGATTGGTTGAAAGCGCTACAGACGGTCATGCAAAATTGTCACATTGGTGGGGGGTCATGGTAGGTTTTGGTAAGTTAAATCTTATTTTTTTTAAATTTGCTTTAAACCAATCAAATTACACATGCTTCTGCTTTTTTGCTTTTTACTGTAGTCTGTGTTTTTTAGTGTATTTTAACTTATTTAATAGTAATAATAATAAACCAAAAAGCGAAAAACAAACAGAAAAAAATGAATCGACTTCAAAACAATAATAAAACTTACTAAAAAGTAAAAAATAATAAAAAAGGAAGTTGGGTAACAAGATATGTGCTAAAATACTCAACGTTAATAACTACATAAACAAAAGCTTTTTTATACTTTAATACTATAATATGGTATAACCCGCCTTTTTTTTATTACTTTTTGTGAGTTTTATTATTGCTTTAATTTCGTCGGTTTCATTTTTTAAAACTGTTAATGAAACTCTTTTAAACATATCCATTTGGGTTTTTAAAGTAAAGATATTATTATATTTTTTTAATAGAGTCTCTAATTATTAATTTTATCATTTCTAGTTCAACCAATATTTTCCTCTTTAACTTTAGTATTATCCAACTAGTTGGTTTGTTTTTAGAAACAAACATCTTTTGTCAGATTTGTCCATCGCTTTGATATCTATTTAATAAGACCTAATTTTATGTGTTGTTGGCAGAAATATGTCTAAAGACAGAAACAAAACAATTTAATTAGTTTAGATAATTGATTACTTGTTTTGTTTTATTACTGACGACGTCTGTCATTGTAGTCACACAAAAATAACAGTCTAATACGTAATCTCAACAATCTCCTGTAATAACTGTAACTGGTCTATTACAAAAAAAAACTAAAGGTTATTGATGTCTTTTTTAATATTGTTTGGGTGAGTATACAGGGTGTCCACAAATATGTGGGCAATCTCTGGAATTCATATATATCACATACAAATAATGTGACAAGTTCCAATAAAATATTATTATATAAAGTCCCTCTTTACAGAGATATGTGTCCTTAAAGGGCACCACTAAAAATCGGTTATTCATGAATAACTTTTATATAACTTAGTATAATGGAAAATATATTAATATGATAAATACCAGTTAGGACTCCTTAAAATGATTTCTCATCCTAGTGAACTAATGAAGGCAAATGTTTATTTGCCTTCATTAGTTCGCCAGAAGTGGAATTACCCTTTTTTTTATCTTTTGACATCCCACGAAGGTCCATGCCTAAATACCAGAGTACCGTGGATGTCGGGTTATTAGATGTTTAACCCATCCGTTCCCCTGTTCCGTCAACGTTGTCCGAAGCACTGAAACATGCGGTTGCATTTCACAGAACCTTTTAGACAACGCGGTAGTGCCACCTGCGGTCGTTCTGTTTAAATAACTACTACCTAAATATGTCTCCCCTCTGGGAATCGGACCGGCGACCTCTGGCTTCGAAGATCAAAGCTCTGTACACTAGGCCACGGGGAGGGCCCTACACAATAGTACTGATTATTTTAACACCCTGTATAATAAAGGAATAAGAATATCATTTTTAAATAGCTTAAAACCCTTAGCTTAAAAAAATGGACTATTTGTCTGATATCGATAAAGTGAAGCGTTTTCGAGAAAAACAAAATTTTAATTAAATAGGGTTGTATTTAATAATTTCTGTTTGTCGGTTCGACAAATGCTCCCTCTTATTTTATGCATTTTTAGCTTTAATTATCGAAGATTATGTGACCCTCCACAATGCTGCAACATTATTTGTTAGTTTTGTGAAAATAAAAATATATAATATAATATAAAAGTTTTTAGTACCATTTACAACAGAATAACCTAATGTTTTTAGATGTCCCTATTAAAAAAACTTGTTTTGTTGAAAACGCTTCAATTTATTGACATCTTATGGGAGTACCTTTTTATTAGCTAAGGATTTAAGATTCCCAAAAATATTTATTGTATGGCTTTTTAATACAGGGTGTAAAAATAATTAACACTATTGTGTAAGGTTTAGTCCGCCCATGGCGAACTAATAAAGGCAAATGTTTAACAAGGATACCATTTTAAAGAGCCCTCACTTGTATTTATCATATTAAAAAATATTTAATAATACAAAGTACTAAAAAAGTTATTTAAGAAAAACTCATTTCCAGCAGCGTCCTTTAAGGGCACATAACTCTGTAAAGAGGACCCTTAGGAAAAGAAATAATAGAAACTTGTCACATTATTTTCACGTGGTTCTATATGATTTCGAGAGATGGCCCATATATCTTGGACACCCTGTATAATACAACAAACATCATGTTGACCAGTTTTACATTTTTACTTTTGGTTTTTATTTAAAACTATGGATTACTTTTGAAATGTACAGTTTCGTAAAAAATAAAAATTCATCGAACCGAGTCCAATATGGTTTCCATATTTTTTAACTAACACCCTACGTGATTGACAGGCGGGGTGGCGGACATTTTGTTGGGGGCACTCCAATATCTTATCGACAAAATAACCTTTTAAAAAGGGTGCCGCACCCTCCATATCGGCATCCCCATCGTGACGCAAAAATGAAGTTCCTGCTTATTTTCCGTGGCAGACTCTCCCTATTTTAATTATCCTTATTTCCATTTTTCCTCTTGCTTTTTTTTCGCAGCTATTTTCTTAAAGACATAGTCGCCGAATAAGATTTTATATCTAATAATAAGTAGTAATACTATGACTGAAAAAAATATTAAGGGACAATTAAAAAACTACAGTAGGAAAAATAGTGAGCTTCATACAACAACATGAATACAGGGTGTCCAGTAACTTTATTGATAAATTTTAGTGGGTGATTCTACTAAAAATAAAACAAATACTTTATATGAACATATTGCCGCGTAAAAGAAGACCGTCACAACTTCAGAAAGTGCATAAACCCGTATTTTTAGCATTGCATTTTGATTTTCGAATATTTTTATGTGCAATATCGTTACACTAAAAGCCATAAGTTTTCGCTAGAAAGTTCTGATCTCAAATGTCATATATCTCAATGCTCCTTGCGTGTCTGAGAACATTAATTGGCCCTTTCTAATAATATATTTTTTAAGTTGTGCCAGTCTTCTTCTTAATCAGCAGGCCCGACGAAAGGGCGTTGAAAGCGGTACAAATTACCGTGGCCCGGACGATTGGGGGGAGGAGGCCTCGCGGGATGAAAAACGTAATGATTCACAAGACTAGACCTTTTAATAGGCTTTTTGTAGTAGTTTATGCATAAACTGTTATTTTTAAAGGTGAGGACCTTTCTCTTCAACTTTTTAAGGGTAATTTTTGAAAAGATAAATGTCCCACTTTTGAAACTATATATTGTTAAAATTGAAAAAATGCCAATGTTCTTTTATAATAACTTTTTTTTATAAGCCTAAATATTTTTAAGATATTTGGGCTCCTATGCACCAAGGGATATTTCTTGAGATACAAGAAAAATTAAATTTTAACCAAAATAATCCCTGGGAGATTTTTCTTAAAATATATATCTTTTTTGTAATTCCGTTAAGTTTGAGGTTATTCAAAGTATACAATAATTACATGGTAATAATAATATAAGATATCGTTGTTATAATCAAATAATTACCATGTTCAATAATTTCTTTAAAACATATTATAATAATAATATAATAGTTTAATGTTAATTTGATCGACTGAAACTTTTCCAGATATTTCTGAAATCCATCAAACATTATTTTGGTACAATACTTTAAAATGCATTTTATGAGCTTCTTTTTATCATTTGTAAAGATTGCTTATCACCATTTACATGGCGTACAATACAAAAAAGAATTGGAATAGCTATCTTTTTGCCAAACATATTTTTCTACAAAAGAATAAAAAAGGCGTTTTTATTTTTTAATACTATATCAAATTTACCAAAAAATGTCCAGTTGTAGTTGAATTGGGCAGCAGTTTACTTATACAGCGTGATTCTTAACCTACACGCATAAACTTGGTAAATATTAGCTAAGGACAAACAATTTTATATTTATTGGTTTAGAAAAAAAAATAGCTGATTATTCCGTCACAAAAAATAGTTTACGATATTTTTTTATGATTAATTATTATTTGTGCTTAGAATGTATATTCCTTTTTCATTAATAATAATAAATTATCTCCCTAGTTTGTTTTTTCATTACTAGTCATTATTTGTCTTTAGCAATATGTTTCCAATTTTATGCGATAGGTTAATTACTTATATCACAGTTTAAAATAAACAATGTAAAATAATATGTTTTACCAAAACCAAATTAACTAAGTATATGCTCTGTAAGTAATAAAATAATTATTATACCGATTGCGCTAGTAACAAATGAGGACTTTTATTACCTATCTACACAGAAAAGAAATTCAAGATCGAAACGTGTAACAACGGTTTTTGGCGCAAGGATGGATTATTACTATTACTTGCCAACAAGACTAAATTAAAATATGTAATATGATTTTTTTCTACGTCACTGCATTTTACTTCGCGAAATTTCGATCTTGTTAGCGGACTCGTAGCTCTTTACTTTTTTCATTAAGCCCGCTTTTATATTAATTTTCGACATCAAAGGGCGGTGTCTGCGACTATTTCTTCAATTTCGGAGGGTGCCGTGCGACGATTTTCTTTCAAAGGTTTGTTAAGACGAAAAGAATTACTTTAATGAGGCTTAAGTTTTAAGATGTTCATCAAACGACTCGAGAGAGCTTTAGAAAAATGTTCAAAAAATTTGTAATTACGGAGATTAAGATTCATTGTTTTAGAAATGTATTGTTCTTGTCTATGTCGCAGCGAAGCGTCAGGTTTACAAACAGGGTTTTTCCGTTTTTATATAATTTTTCTTTGAGTCACTCTGTACTTTTTTATTTTGCAAAATATTTGAAAAAATTTGAAGATGTAAGAATTATATTTATTTGTAATGAATAATGTTCTCCATAAAGCATGCATTTTTATTGATTTTAAACTTTTTTAAAAATTTCCCAATAAAATCAAAAATGTTAGGTTACCATGGTTACTGAGTTGGATACTGACCAAACTTAACAGTAAATTACTTGATAATAAACGTATTAGCATAATTGTATATAATTTTTTTGCAACGAAGTTTAAAGCATCATTTTGGAAAAAGTCCTGTAAGTCCAGTTCTGTTTAAATTTATTTAACCAAAATTGGCAAACCTAGAGAAACATATCTATCTACCTATTAGCCGCTCAAAAATGAGAGATCGGTGCAACAGATAAAATGTTATTATTAGTTAAAAAGTGTGCAAGTTTAATTTGGCCCACACTGTATATGGCACATTAATTAAAATACCCTAAAAACCGTGTGTGTTTTTTTATTTTTAAATTAGTACCTGGCTAACACTCACAATAAGCCCTTTCAATTCTTTATTCCACATCGCTAATAAAGCCCTTCTTTTATTTTTGCTAATCCCGGTCGGCCTGTACATTGTCCTATTGACCCTTTTGACCCTTTACGTCCTTTGCGGTGCTACTTCACCTCTCATCTGCCCTTTTAGCCCAGTTTTTTGCTTTCCAACGAAAGTCCAATTGTCTATGTCGGTCCGCATATGGTCATCGGTATTCTGTTTTAGAATAATACGTTACCATTTTTTGTATGGGGGTATTTTATGTTTGTTTTTTTTTACTATTGGTCGTTGGATTTAACGAACAGGAAACCGATGAAATATTGTTTGGAAAATACATTTGAATAATATGCTAAGTGGCTTGTTTAGCGGACTATGTATATGCTGGTAAAACCAACCATTTTTTGCTTGTCTTTTAGTTTGGTCGGATAGTAGTAAATTATGAAAAAAAAAAACGAACGTTATAGTGTCGAGAATATAATATACAGGGTGTCCGGGAAAATGTGGGAAATCTCTGGCACACGTATGGAACAGATGAGAATAACACGACAAGTTCCTATAAAATTTTTTCCGTTTAAGCCCCCTGCGGAGATATGATCCCCTAAAGGGGCAGCTAGAAATCGATTTTTCGTGAATAACTTTTAAAGCGCTCTGTATAATTTGATAATATTTTAGTACGATGCATACTAGTAAAGACCTCTTAAAATAGTGCCCTTGAAACTTATGTCGCTTCTTTAGTTTGCCAGGGACGGACTAGTTTTCGCACATTATTGATAATATTTTTACGCCCTGTATGGTGAAGACACGAAAAATATGTTTTTGGGTAGTTTAAACCTTTTGCTAAAAAAAGGTACTCTTGTTTGACATCGATAAAATGAGCCGTCTTCGAGTAAAAAATTATTTTAACAATAAGAGTTCTGACCTGCTACGAGAGGATTTCAATACTGAATAAAAAATTACAAATTACATCGAAAATAAAATATTGTATTATTTAAACAAAAATAAACTCTTATTGTTAAAATAATTTTTACTCGAAAACGGCTCATTTTATCGATGTCAAACAAGAGTACCTTTTTTTAGCAAAAGGTTTAAACTACCCAAAAACATATTTTTGTGTCTTCACCATACAGGGCGTAAAAAATATTATCAATAATAGGCGAAAACTAGTCCGTCCCTGGCAAACTAAAGAGGTTCAAGGGCACTATTTTAAGAGGTCTTATGCATTTTAAAAAGTTATTCACGAAAAATCGATTTCTAGCTGCCCCCTTTGGGGGATCATATCTCCGCAGGGGGGCTTAAACGGAAAAATTTTATAGGAACTTGTCGTCTTATTTTTATCTGTTCCATACGTGTGCGAGAGATTTCCCACATTTTCCCGGACACCCTGTATACAAAAAAAAAACATATATATATATGAAAACAAATGCGAAAAAATTTAAGGTAATTTTTTATTAAAAATAAGGATAAAAATTCATATGACACATATGCCCTAAACGTCTTAGTTTTTGAACTACAGGAGTGTTAAAATTTCAAAAAAAAAATATTTTTAAATGTCCTAACTATTCTTTACCCTATTTTGTTTTAATTTGGCAATGATATTAATGACATTAACGGGATAATTTATCACTATTTTAATTACATTTAGTAAGTTCAGTGCGTCTCGAGAGACAGCTGAAAAATATTTCCAACAAAAAAACGGTACGCCACTGACTGTGTAAATGTGTGCTAGCATTTTTGTGCTTTTTTAGATATGGCAAATAAAATATTGCTTTTATGTCTTCCTAATTTTTTTTTCCGTATCTTGTTTAGTTTAAAAGAAAAAAAGAAAATTTACTAAATTGCCTATTTTTAGACCATAAATAATTAGGTTTTATAATTTTTAATTAGCAAATATGTAAAATAATAAATATTTATTTAAATAAGGTTTTTATCCAGTATAACAGTTTTTACTAAAATAAGTGTTTTCAAAATTTTTTAGTTTTTAAAAAATTTTAATAACCTGTATCTCAAAAACTAAGACGCTTAGGACATAATATGTTCATATTAATTTTTTTTTAAATATTTTATGATGAAAAATCACCTTCTAAAATGTTTCGCATTTGTTTAGAAACACCCTGTATAACTAAATTTACATCTCATTTATTACTAATAAAGGCAGTGACAACTAGAGCGGATCATCCCACAAATCAAAAATAGAGCTTTAACACTTATTTTAATAGTGTAAAGCATATTTATTAGGGACAGTTTAAATAACAAATAATTACAAGATGGTAATAGCATACTTAGACCACTTTGCCCCGGATAAATGAGAAGCACCAAATCAAAACACAGTTTTTGATGAATCACAGTTTTAAGAGTATTAGTAATAGTATTAACCTAAGCAAAATTTGGAAATATTTTGGTGGCAATAATTAGCTACATTTAACGAAAAAAAATTAATGAATCCTGAAATAAAAAAGAGTTACCGGTTTTAACCTTTTTATGGCACATGAGCAATTAATGTTTTTTCCTATTTTAGTCTTAGGTTTCAAATATAGAGAATTTCGAGGTCATTCCTTAAAACCAGAAAATTTAATTTGATTTATAAACACTTCAATTTAAATGTATGTTCTTGAATCTTGTGAGTAGTGCCATAAAGTAACATACCTTCGGATAAGAGAAACCATGGCATGCTAAAATTTTCGTACCGCTTTTGCGGCAGGGCTTGGCGGCAGTCTTGTCATTTTTCCAGATTACACTTAAATGCGTCGGTCGAAGCCTCGCCTCGTGTAACATCAGCGGTGGGGAGACACGCTAAGCTTACTGAAATGACTAACTGGCTGTATTTCAACGAGAAACGAATAAAGATTACTATTGGGAGTTTTCGCATGACCTGTCCTTAAATCGGCTATTCCATGATAACTCTTATAATTTCCTTACTCTAAGCTAGTGCGCATACTAAAATTAAATTCTGATTTATAAACTCGGCCCTTGTTACAATTTTTACTCTACATTTTATTATTTATGTTATTGTGTTATTAAAAAGTTGTTTAATCAGAAATATATTATATTTTACATATACAGTGTGTCTACTTAGGTTTGTATTATGTGGAAACTTTTTATTATTGATTTTACCTTAGTTTTAATAATAATAAATCACTTTATAAAAAAAAGATGTTTGTAATTAAAAAAACTTCCAAATATGCAAATTGGTTTATTTGAAAAAACAATTTTCTTTTTAGATTTTTTCTGCAAAAAGCGTTTCTGTAACTTTTTGCTGTTTGGACAGATTTTTTACATCTTATATTTTAAAATAAGTATGCAGTAATGTAGAAACTTAAATTTTCACCAATAAGGTATAAAAAAGAAAAAAGTTTTGCATTTTTCAATAATTTTTTAATCCTAAACATTTTTCTTTATTAAAGGTCAATATTATTAAAAAATAAAGGTACTTTTCTCTCGCTGTACTGCACTGCAAAAAGTTATTATCTAAGAATTTATTTTCTGATTGGATAATTATAAAATAATTTTGACAGAAAGCCCTTGAGCCTGTGTGTAGGGGTTGCAACCTTATCTATGTAAGATTTTTTGAAATTCTATTATTTATTTTATTTTAAATATTACATTAGTTTATTTTTTCAGGTTGTAATTTTAATTTTTATTTTATAGCTTGCAAGGGCAGAATAGCCCTTCATAATATATAAAAGTTAAAGTTTAATTAAAATATTATTAAATATCATTATTCTGGAGAAAAGCCAAATAATATTTTAATTAAATTGTTGAACCTATGTTTAGGTGTTGTGTTTTGTGAACTTTCTTAACTTTTGGTTATTATTTTTAAATAAATAATTTATTATTATTATATTTCTTAAAATAGTATTAATTTTTATTGTATTATTGCAAGGGCAGAATAGCCCTAAATAATACATAAATAGTTTTCTTAAAATATTAATACATATTTTTATTCTTGGATAAAAGTCAAATAATATTTTGTTTAAACTTTTATTCCCAAAAAACAAATAAAAACAATGAAAGAAGTACTCACACTTTTATTCTTTTACCAGTCAATTAATTTTAAAAAAGTAATGTCAAAGTCAGGTCATCAGCCATTTTTAATAAATAAAAGTTTTATAAATTCTTTTCTCAGATCATCACCAGTTTTAATGGACAGTCTTCCACATTACTGAGGCACGTCCAAGGGATCAGTTTACGTCTGGCAGCTTCGTTAAGAACTTATTTCGTGATTTACCAGTCCCCTTTCAAGGAAGCACTTCGCCCGCCTTACAGGAACTTATGAAAGCAGCTGTTACATATTGCTTGCCGACCCCGGAATAATTCGATATCGAGTGACTGTATCATCATTTTTCAGTAACACATTAACAGCAAGATTTACATATATATCTTACTATAAAACAACGATGCCGATGGTTATTCCATAAAAATACTTTGATTTTGACGGTATTTCTATGGACCCAGTATAGATAATTGAACAAGTTCCTGTGAGGCAGGCAAAACGCGTCAGTGAAGAGAATCCTGATGAATAACATGATAAAAAAAAACAATAATTATTTCGTATATACTTCGAGTTGGGTGCACCAATCCAATATACCTTAAATATTGCTCTGATATAAGTATTTGCACAAACCTGCGGTTGTTTGCTTACTTGGATTTAGACACTTAAAAAACTATGATCATGGAAGAAAAAGTCATTTAGAAGAGAAAAGAAAAAGGTAACTGGCAAAAAAGTGATCCTCTGGTATAACTGATAATATTATGTCGATTTGAAAAAAAAACTACAGGGCCAGAAAAAAGTTCAGATGGAACACCGTAGAAAAGAAGTATAATGATTAAATTATGCCGGACTTGTCAAAAGACTTTGATATGTGAAGAGCCACGATTGTTATATTCCGTTTTTCTATAGGAACGACATTTAATTGTAAAAACATATATTAAAATTGTTTCTATTATTTTAAAACAGTTTAAATTTGGTCTTTTGTTTCTTTATTGGACATATGAGAATATTTATTTTTATTTTTGCCTGTCTACCAATTTTATTATTATTATTAAGTGCATCTTTTTGTTCTTTATATATCAAATAATTAACAAATATTCCTAATGTCAAGCAATACTTTTGTAATGTTTTATAAGCTGTTTATCCATTTATTGATAAGTTCAATGTTGTTTGATTTTATGGATACCAACATCACATTTTTTAAATTTTTAGGTAAGTGGTTAACATACAATGGTTATACAGCGTGTCTACGTAAGTTGGCGGCATATGAAAAACTTTTTTATTAAAAATTTTACGAAAAAAGTGATTCTTTATAAAAAGTTCTGCATGGTCTAAAACTTAAAATGCATATCATCAAATACTTAATAATTTTTGCAGTGGTATACGTGAAATGTTAAAAAATATGAATTTTGCTTAAAAGGAAAGTACCCTTATTTTCCATAATATTGAAAATTTTTATTAATAAAAGATGTTTGAAATTAAAAATTACATATAAATATGCAAACTTGGTTATTAAAGAAAAACTTTTTACATTTTTTCATGTTTTAATTTTGTATAATAGTGCATACTTATTTCGAAATGTAATATGTAAGGAACGCCTAAGAACTGTCAAAACAGAGAAAGGTCTCAAAAACGCTCGTTATTGCAGAAAAAATGTTAAAAATAGTTCTTTTTCAAAATGAACCACTTTGCATATTTGAAAGGTATTATTAATCTTAAAACAGTTTCTCTTTGTAAACATTTTTTGTTATTATGAAAAATAAGGGTACTTTCCTCTTGAGCAAAATTCATATTTTTTGACATACCTCGTAAACCACTGCAAAAAAATTAATATCTGATGATTGCATTTTAGGTTAAAGACCATGCAGAACTTTTATAAGGAATAACTTTTTTAAAAATTAATATTAAATAAGTTATTCACATGGTGCGTAGACACGCTGTATAAGTGATGCTTTTTGTTGTTGTTTAACATAGTAAAACCTGATGGTAAATATAAAACTAAAGAAATAATGAAAACAATGAACAGTGAGAATCTGACAAATGAACTTGTTTTAGAAAGGAAACGAAAGCCCGCATAATACCGATTTCTGTAAATAATCAAACAAATGCAAACTGATAAAGAAAATAAAATAAAAGTAATTGCAAATACAGCCGAATATAAGCGGAATACTAGACGACAAAATAAAAGCAGTAAAATACCAACTATGGCGCAGATTTAGCGAAAAACTCCCTCTGCAATGCTGATATTGATTAGCAACATAGCGAGGGGTTGAATATTAAAGGGTTAAAAGAGTTAAAAGAAGCGACGCGGCAAGCGGGGAGAATATCCCCGCTTGAGTTGTTCTGTCGTCTTCAGGCGAGATCCTCTTGAAAAAAATGAAGGGTGTATTTTCTATATCTAAAGAAATTGAAGTTACTTTGGCGAAAGGAAATAATTAAGGAATTTTAAGGTTTTAATATTATTAAAAATAAACCACAAAAATTTTATAAGCTGGTTTTTATTACTTATACCATAAAACTAAATAATTTAAGTAAATTTTAAGGGGTAATTATTGGCTTTCCTGTACATTTAACAGAAAAAATGAAAGATTACTCGAAGAGACTAATATGATAAACCCTCGTGACAAGTTTCAAAAAGTTTTAATAAGCGAATCTTAAATTATTAAATATATATTAAATGCAAAATTACCAAATTTTGGTTTAGGTAAACCAAACAGGCACCTAAAATTTTTTGAATGTTGGCACTGACATAAGGAAAAGTGTCAATAAATCAGTGACAGACTTATAACAAATTGTTTGCTGGTATTTTGGTTGTAAATAAATAATAATAATATTTCTTCTGTTTCATCGTAGTTGAAATAGGACTATGCCAGTTTAAACGTTTTAATTTAGAATCGCATTTAGGGTAGTATTTTTAATATTCAGGGTTTTACAAAAAATCTAAGGAACATACCAAAATTAAAATAAACGAAACATTTTACTTCCTTGTAACCTGATTTGCCATGGGAATGTCTAAAAAGAACAAAGACCTACGAAAAAGACCAAAAACTAAATTTAGTGACAAACATAGAAAAAAAAATCTTTTAAAATAATACGAAACACTTTTGAGTTTGTGCATAAATTAAAAAAGTTCTCAGAGAGGACTGAGGAAATAACCTGTCTTAAAACCAGTTAGAGTTATTTTTTGCGCAACTACCTTTTGCGTTTTATTATTTTAGGTCCTAGTTTGGTATTTTTAAAAATGCGTTCATAATATATTTGTACTGAATTTTAAAAAACCCTGTATACGGGTGAATATGTGGGCAATCTCTCTGGTTCATATAGAACACATAAAAATATTGTTACAAGTTCCTATAATTTTTTCCTAAAGCCCTTCTTTACAGAGATATGTGCCCTTAAAGCACGACGAAATCGGTTTTTCTTAAATTACTTTTATAGTACTTGATATAATGAAATACATTTTTAATATAATAAAAACGAGTTAGAACCCCATAAAATGGTTTCTTTGTAAAACATTTTTATTCGTTACGTCACCAGGGGCGGACTAACTTAAACACAATAGTACTAATTATTTTTGTATCCTATATAATATAGAAATAGAAGTAGCATTTTTAATTAGCTTAATCCCTTGGTTAAATAAAAAGATACTCCTGTCCGTTATCAATAAAGTAAAGTATTTTAAGAAAAATAACCTTTTGGTTTAATAGGGTATTTTATGCATTTTCTAGCCCTAATTATCGAACATTATAGGGCCCTTCACAATGCAGCAACATTATTTATTAGTGTCGTAAAACTAAAAAAATATATATTTATTAATACGTTTTTCAGTACTATTTGCAGAAGACCCCACTGTTTTTAGATGTCCCCACTAAACAAACACTTGTTTTTGTCAAAAACGCTTTACTTTATCGACATCAAACAGGAGTATCTTTTTTTTTTAGTTAAGGGTTTAAGCTACCCAAAAATACGTTTATCATTTCTTTATTATACAGGGTGTAAAAATAATCAACACTATTGTGTAAGGGTTAGTCCGCCCCTAGCAAACTAATGAAGGTAAGTCTTTTACAAGGATACCATTTTAAGGAGTCCTGACTTGTATTTATTACATTAAAAACAAATATTTTGTTATATCAAGTACTATAAAAGTAATTCAAGAAAAACCTATTTTCATTGGCGTCCTTTAAGGGCATGTATGTTTGTAAGGAGGGATTAAGAAAAAAAAATTAGACCTTATAATATTATTTTCATATGTTTTATACAGTGTGTCCAAGGATAGGTGTTACAAGAAGACAAATGGACCAAAAGTGTTGAAATTTTTAAACACCCTTTTAGGAAAAATGGTCGCATGTTCCATAAAACTGATAAATATAAAATTTTTACTATAATTGGTAATATACAAGGCGGGTTATAACTAAAAATATAAGAAATGATCAAGAGTAAAGTACCTTAGTTTTTAAAAATAGGACAAAATTGTATAAGTTAATGTTGTATAGAATTACATTTTATATAGTATATTAGTTAAAAAACTAAAGTAAAAAAATAATTTTGTCAATTTTTTAAGTTATGCATTAACAGTTTTTAGAATACTTGGCTTAAGGCAGCGAATTTTAAAGAAATATTTAAAATTATTAAATTTTCTTTTCAATTTTGCTCCCTCTTGTCCATTATCTAAGTTGTAATGCTCAATGTATAAAAGTGACAATTTTGTTTTCTTTAAACTCTTATACATCAACTTTAAATTTTCACATAAAATTTAATACTTTACAACATTTACTTATAAAATTTTGTTCTATTTTAAAAATAAACGTAATTAGCTCCTGGTCATTTTCAAATTTTTAGTTATAACTTGTCCGGTATAATACCAATTGTAGTTAAAATTTGTATTTACTTGTTTTAGACCATGCGACCAGTTTTTCCAAAATAGTGTTTTAAAATTCCAAACTTTCTGGTTTATTTGTCCCCTTGTAACACCTATCCTGGGACACACTGTATGTATTCGAGAGATTGCCCTTATGTTCTTGGACACCCTGTATATTGTAACATTATTTATTTACATTTAAGATAAAGTAATTTGGTTGTCAATAAAATATTTTCTCTGTTTTACCGTAGAAATAGGATCATTTCAGTTTAATAGTTTTTGAAGATGCGTCTAGTGCCACATCTTTATAATAGGGGTTTACAAAAAAACCTAAGGAACACGCCAAAATTAAAATAAATGAAAAATTTTAAACCCTTGTAACCTAATTTGCCATTGGAATGTTCTCAAATAAACAAAGACTAAAAACTAAACTTAGTGACAAACATAGAAACAAAAAAATGTGTTAAAATAATACGAAACCCTTTGGAGTTTGTGCATAAATTAAAAGAGTTCTCAGAGGGGCTGAAGAAATAACCTGTCTCAAAACCAGTTACACTTATTTTTAGTGCATACCGAAATTAAAATAAATAAAAATTTCAGTGCCTTGTGACCTGATTTGCCATGGGAATGTTCTCCAATAAACAAAGACCAAGAGCTAAATCTAGTGACAATCGTAAAAAAAAATAAGTTAAAATAATACGAAAACCTTTTAAATTTGTGCATAAATTAAAGAGTTCTTAGAGAGGGATAAAGAAATAACTTAAAACTAGTTACATTTATTTTTGCGGGGCTACCCTTACGTTTTATAATTTTAGGTTCTAATTAATCTTTTTTTTTAAATGCGTACATAAAATATGTGTACTGAATTTTCTAACACCCTGCATTTATTGGATCATTTTTCATTTACATTTAAGATAAAGTATATTGGTTGTAAATAAATGATAATATTATTTCTTCTGTTTTACCGTAGGTAAAATTGGACCATATCAGTATAGATTTTTTTAATTAAAATTGCGTCTTTGTCACATTTTGTATAATAGGGTTTTACCAATGACATTCTATCCTTTACTACACGTCAATGGGTTTTACAAAAAAAACCCAAGGGACACACCGAAATTAAAAAAACAAAAAATTTTAGTCCCTTGGAACCTGATTTGCCATGGGAATGTTCTCAAATACACAAAGACCAAGAAGTAAATTTAGTGACAATCATAGAAACAAAAAAATGTGTTAAAATAATACGAAACCCTTTTGAGTTTGTGCATAAATTAAAGAGTTCTCAGAGAGGGCTGAAGAAATAACCTGTCTCAAAACCAGTTACAGTTATTTTTTGCGCGACTACCCTTGGCGTTTCATTATTTTAGGTCCTAATTTGCATGTGCGAACGTTAATTTAGGATCACATCCGCCGAACATCAAGGAAGAGATTTCTAAAGGACTTTTTGTTTTGAGTTTTTATATTTAACCCTTTGCAGGTTGATCAAAAGTGTTTTGTTCCTCGGGTTATATGTAGTTTAAACTGGTGTCAATGTTACATCCATGAGAAATTTTATAGTATACCGGGTGACACAGGATGTTGTTACTTTCCATTTTTTTAAGTTTTGAAGAGAAACTAATAAAATTTTGCAGTAAACTTAAAGCGCTATATGACATTTTTTCATTATCACCATTAAAGAAATCGCTTTTGGTTTAATCGGAAGTACTATAAACTTTTGTCTTTTAAATACAAGTTCCCATTTTTTTCTATATTTGTTTTCTCTTCTAAATTATTTAATTATACGCGTTTTGTCCTTTTAATATCACGGCCAGAGAATATCTGCTGCATTTTTTTGCTAATTGGTCTGTCTACATGAAAGAATGACCCATTTTACTTTCACAGGTAGTGGTAAATATTTTTTTATAAATAAATGAATTATAGTTCGTAATTTAAGTGTTTTATCAAACTGATTGGGGAAAATTTATAAACATTTTAAATAAAAACGTTCTTTATTTTTATCACAATTTAATTTTACACTAAAATCTTTTTTACATAACATATTACAACGTATTGTTTATTTTAAAAAGATGGCCGGCCGTAGATTATAAGGCATTTTTTAAGCAGATTTTATCCAGCTCCAAGACTTTTTACAAAAACCAGTTGGTCCAGTCTTTATTGTTAAATATAAAAAATAACCACCCGCTACTGATGTAACTATTTTATAAAATAATTTGGTGTACTAACCAAAACTCATTAAAATATCTTAATGGGTTAATATTTAAGTTGTAATGCGCAATGTGTAAAAGTGACAATTACATTTTTTACTCCCATGCTTGGATTTCAAATTTTGACATAAAATTTAATTATCTACAACATTTACCTATACAATTTTGTTCTATTTTTAAAAATAAAAGTAGTTAGCCCCTGGGCATTTTTCATATTTTAGTTTTAACTTGTTCTGTATAATATTAATTGGAGTAAAATTTTGTATTTATTAGTTTAGGACCATGCGACCAGTTTTCACAAAATTTCGTTTTAAAATTTAAAAATTTTGGTCCATTTGTCCTCCTGTAACACCTATCCTGGGACACACTGTATATCAGTAATAATAAACATTTGTTTAAAATAAAAAAATATACTAAGCAGCAAAGTAATAGATTAGAGGACATCATAAAATATGACATAATTTTCAAAGTATTTCTGAGATGGGTTTCTAAGGTCATCGTTCACGATTGATCGTGGTTGGAAATCCATGAGGGCCGGCTCTCCGAAATATTGGAACCCAAATCGAATGCGACCCGTGCCTGTCGCACTAAAGGAACATTGAATTTAATAAGTTACTTAAAATAAATAATAATAGGGGAGGTAGAACTAGATTTAAAAATGTCATTTTATACAGACTGAAACTTTTATAGATTATAGTTTTCCCCGCATATTTGCGAGCTGCAAGCGTCAGCTGCCCAAATAGCGGCGGAGTTAGAGATGGCAGCACATGAAAGTCGTAAAAAAATAACTTTAAGTATATTCTTACCCTGTGAAAATTTGTAAGACAGCTCATTAGATGATTTTAAACTAAAAAATAATCGTCAGCTGTATTGAATATGGCCGATCATACGTTTGTCGGGTATACAATGACCGTCATAATTTTCATTTTTAATTTAACAAATAAATATCATAAAAAATAGAATGACACTAACAGAAAATATGCCGTCAAAAATATCGGAGTATATTAATTTTTAAAAATTAACAGATTTTATAAGGTGAAAAAAAGCTATAAATTATTATCCTTAATAATAAGTAAAACTTTAAGATTTCTGATTTGGATAAAGTATTTGGTGTATTAAAGTGACATCAGTTTTTCTTTCATCAATTTCATTTTTAATTAACATGAAGCCAAGCAGATTTTAGGTAAATATTAATATTTTTTTCCCCAAAAGTCTTAAAAATCCGTTAAAATTGCGATTTTTTTTTTGTGCTTTGACGACAGGAAAAAATGTGTCCTGATTGTCAAAATTTTGACTACTGATTTGTGCTAAGGAGGCAAAAATAAATCTAAAATCATCATTTTTGGGACCAATATTTTTTTGTACTGTGGTGATAATCCCAAGGGACATAGTTCTTTATTTTTTTCATCGGTTTAAAAAGTAGTTATGAACTTTTATTTTTAACTTTACATGACAATGGTAATAAAAAATACTGTCTTTTCTGCCTTTTTAAGAAAAAAAAACTAAATTAAAAGCACAAGTTTTCTACGTGTTAGTAAAAAAAATAAACAACTAGCACTCTTTTTAAAAATATAAATATTTAACAATTTATTATGAACTGCTGGCATTCGAACGAATAATTTAAATATAAGGTAAAATTTTAAACTTAAATTTTCTCAATGACTAGACAAAATATTTTAGTGCGGGTTTCGGCAAATTTGGATGCAATTATTATCAGTCTTTATGATTGCCTACATTGCGGCCTTGGTATTAAACTTATCTCTTATATACAGAGTGGTAAATATGATGTTTTTTGGAAAATTTTGTTGTTCTGCAACTATTTAAATAAAAGGAATTTTTGAATCTTTTACATTTTATAATAATCAGATAATCAGTTGTGATAAACAATTTTGGCAGATTTTTGATATTCCTATTTGTTTTAGCGTTGTTTCCCTGTATAATAATAAAATGCTTTTAGTCCTTTAAACTACTACCCAGCAAACACTATTTGCCGGCAATGTACATTTTTCATATTGGTATTGATGGTAAAGCATTGGCAATTGGTGGCAATACTATGCCAACATCTTATAGCATTAAAAACACAACCCTAAATAAACACTTAATTGCCAATAAATTTTACATGCAGGCGAATTGCCGGCAAGCATACAAAAATGGCGGCATACCAATCCTGATTAAATAAAACACGCGTTTTTGTTGCAGGTAAATAAATATTGGATTTTTGAAGGCAAACCTTCAACGCATATTCATACTTTTTAAACCATATTATTAACATTGGTATTTAACTAACATTAAAGCAATTTTTTTGATCTGTTTTATTTATAATGGCAGCTAAACAACAATATTTTATGTTTTTTACATAATTTAAAGGAAATGGCCTTTTCATAACATTTTATTGTTAAAAATCATGCAAATAAAAATTAGGTCAAAAAAATGTTTATTATGTATTTTGGAGCGAATAAAAATAAAATGATGGTCTTTTTAAAGAAAAGAGTTTTTTAATAGACATAATTAAATGTATTCATTACCTAATAAGTGTGTGTTGTGTGATTAGGTGATGGCTAGTCGAGAAGGCAAGATATTCAAGTAGACTGTTAGGAGCTGTAAACATTTTGTTTAAAACTTTATTAAAAGTTTTAAAGACGTGTTAATAAAAATATTATATATATTTAATAGTTTTTTGAGATACCGATAGATGGCGTAATGGACAATAAACTACTACGTTTCTGCAATATCTTCGCTTTTTATCGTCTAAACCGTACCCATTAGACAAAAATAATTCGAGAGCGGTCTGCAGTAGGTGATCTCACTTAGCTTTGAAAGAAATATCTTCGGCTAGTGTAAAAATCTGCATCTCCAAGTTGGACAGTGTTCCGAGAGATGGTACTTTGCATTGCAAGGAAATTGAATGCAGTAAGGAGTTTTTCCCTATTTTAATTTTCAAATAAAATATCGCATCATTTTAGCTTTTAAAAAAAGTATATGCGACAATTTTCGTCAATAAGACGTCGGCTAGGAGTATCTGCATTTGCCCACTTTCGTGTCTTTTTGTTATCTTTTGCCAATAACTTATTAATGATGGATGCCATCATTTTAAACGCATTTTTTGCCAATAACTTATTAATGACGGATGCCATCACTTTATCTGCAACACGTGGCCTAATAACGGCCAATTGCCCACTTTCGCGTCTTTTTGATACCTTTTTGCCAATGCCTTGCCATTAAAGAGTGTTGGCAATGCCAGTAAATTAAATGTACAACGCCGGCGAAAAATGTTATATGGGTACTGTACGATACAAAAAAAAATGGGGTTTAAAATAATTGATTTAAAAATATGGTGATTGATACTGGTATACCTACTATTAAAAAAATATTAAACAAACTATTAAATTTTGAAAAACTAAAAAAAAAAAATATATTAACCGATAATTGACGTAAGTTATTCATTAACTTAATTAATTATGTCAGAAGTAGGTTAATTAAGTTTAGTATACTAGTATTAAAAGTATCAGAAACTATAAATTTGTAAATCTCTAAACATCATTATTCCGAAGAATTGTTACATCGGTATGCATTTAACCCCATAAAAATATATTTTTGAATACACCACAAATTCCAAATTTGTAAAAATACACAGTGTCATTTAAAAAAACCTAACATTGGCCTACCACGACTAAATAAAACACCCTATACCATTAAGATCTGGCCATAGCCTTTGCAGACGATAGCGATGGAGGTATTAAACAACTTTTTCTTTTTTTAATTTATTATTTTTAATGCCGCAAAAATATAGTTAAAATTGCTTTACTACTATGGTCAATTTTTGAACCGAAATAGGGTAGACTTTGTAACTGTTTTTGCAAACAATGACTACTCAAGTTCAGTCACCGTTCTGACTGAACTGGTATAGGTTTTGTAAATTCGCCACCGGGCTTCCTGTGTTCCGAACGGAAAAGCAAGAGAGCGTTGATAAAAAAAACGAATCCTTTGAAAAAAGTGAAAAATCATAAAATGTTTATTGATGAGGCTCTTTTTTGGCCCTTCATTTTTTAGGGTGCAATTCCATGACTTATTTATTGCTGAGAAGTTTTTTTTTACAAAATTGTATTAACTGTTACTTTCAGGGAGCCCAAAGAAGAAGATTGCCCCTGGAGCTCCACACCTCTAAATCCGGCCCTGCCCACACGCTTTAACATTCGGTGACGACGCGACGGACGATGGCTAATAACACAAACCTCTTTTTTCTTCGCCCATGAATCGCAATTTTTATTTCTCGCAGGTTCTAACCATTGGCAATCCATCCAGTTTAATGTTGTCTTCCTGTTTCATTTTAGGTGATATGAAGTAAAGCTAATTTAGACTTAACAGGTAATAATGACAAATTTTAAAAAATAGTTATTTGATTAGCTTTTGAATGCAATAACTGCTTGTTAAGCATCGGTTGAGCTCAACAAAAACGTCAGAACACAAAAAATGAATACGCAAAATAAACAAGAAAGCTAATTAACATTAGAGTTAGAGCTCTTCTTTCCCTCTGGCATTAATAATCGAAAAAGCCGTAAAAGCCGGAGCAGACCTATTCCAAGTCCCCCAGGCGTCATCCGCATGCAAATTCGAGACAGAAAATGGCTTGCTTGTTGTTTCTTGGCGTTATATTTATCCTAATATAAGAAAAAATATGTAGAAATATATTATTATATCATACTCATGTTCATAAGCAAAATGTATCACCAAAGTTTGTTTTTAGGGTTTTTTAAAACTACAGTATGCTAAAATTACTGAATCAATATTCCATGGAACAAACCAACTTTATTCACATATTCCAAAAGGGATAACTTATGCTTTAAAAATTAATTTACAATTTAAGCACATAACTTGCAAAAGGTATACAGTACTCGTCAGGAGCTTTAAAATGATGTACCACTTGACCCCTTTCCCATTTAAACCTTTTGACACTTGTGTTGGTGAGAGGAGGGGATAACCTTGAATAAATTTTTGATATAACAATATGTACCCCTAAAAATGAAAAATGACGTATTTCATAATTTTTTATAGGTGTACAAATAACCTAATTATGGGGGTGGCTGGTTTTAATTGGAATGCACTGTATATTTATAAGTGGCGGTTTTATATTGATATATTTGATATTCGACCGGGTCAAAAAACTACTTAATTTTTTTGAAAAATATATTAAAATTATTGTTTAGGTGATAAAAAGAAGATATCGTTAAATTTTGAGCCCTTAGTATTTATATTTAGAGGTCCTTCTACTTTAATTTTTGATTTTTTATTTGTACTTTCATTTTTGCGTCAAAGCTTTCTAACTATCAAGGTAAAAGACTTTGTGTGCACATATATCTTTAGAGAATTAAATTGCTTACAAAACACGTCTTATTGAAAATTTTCGCCAGACGAACTGTTTTCAAGCAATTAAGCTTTAAACGTTGACATATTTTTAGATTTACCTTTTACTTTTGGAATTATGTAACTAAAAGAAAAATTAACACATAGAAAAAAGACAACATGGATTCCTAAAGGGAATTTAATGCTCTACAAAAAAGATCTTTTAATGTTTTTTAATAAAATCGTTGTTTTAAAAGTTATCCACAATATAAGTTAAAATTAAATTACTGTTTTCTTCATTTTTAAAGCAAGTTTTTTTACTTATTAAAACAAATTAATATATTATATTATATAAAAAAATTAAATCGGCCCACAAACGCCAGAGTAATCGCGTAACATACAGAAAAAAATATATACGCAGCGAATTGAGAACCGCCTCGTTTTTGAGGTCGGTTAAAATTAAAATTTTGATTACTTTATGACTTTAAATATCCAAATTTTATAATTAATCCAAACTTATTGTTTGGATAAATTATGAAATTTAGATATTTTAAGCGATAAAATGATCAAAAATTATAATTTTAGATAATATAATATATCAATTTGTTCTTCCGATGAGTAAAAAAACTTGGTTTAAAAGTGACAAAAACTGTAATTTATTTGTTTCTTTAACTTAAATTGAAAATAACTTTTAAAAGAACGATTTTCTAAAAAAAACATTAAAAGATCTTTTGGTAAAGTATTTAAATTCCTGTAAGAATCCATGTTGTTTTTTTTATCTGTTTATTTTTTTTGTTAGCTACAAAATGTCAAAATAAAAAGTTTAATCAAAACAATTTGTCAATGTTTAAAGCTTGAAAACGTTGAAACAATTCGTCTGGAGAAAATTTTCAATAAGACGTTTTTTGTAGGCAATTTAATTCTCTAAAGATAAATGTGCACATAAAGTTTTTACCTTAATAGCTAGGGAGCTTTGACGCAAAAATGAAAGTACAAATAAAAAATCTAAATTAAAGAAGATGCACGTCTAATAGTAAGGGCTCAAAATTTACCGATATTTTCTTTTTGTCACCCTAAACAATATTTTGGATATATTAAAAAAGTCTATTTTTTGGCCCAGTCTATTAGATATGCAACGATTTTACAAATAGTTTTTCTTAAATAACTTTTTGGCTTATTAAAAAAATAACAAAATACAATTTTGTTGTAAAATTAATAAGGCAGCCAAATATTGAAGGTATCAAAATTTACATGAGATTTCCTATGGCCAGTCTGGCGATGCACCACCCGGTATAGTTACACCATAGGGTTAACAGTGTTATAAGAATATTAATAAAATCTCCAGCAAAAAGATGTTTTAATATTTTTTTACTGCCAGTGAATAAAAAAGTTATCATATTTTGTATGTACCTAATTGCATAAAACACGATAACCCTAGATTTACTGTGCAAGAACAATGTTTCCAAAACCGGGTGATACACTGAAAGAAAACAGTTAATTAAACTACCTTTCAGTTGCTTCGTTAATAACCATTCTTTTATTTTTAGGTATCATAGCTATTTTTTTAATAATGATATTAAATTGATCTTTCGAGAACTATTAAAGTTGTCTTTCTGAAATCAAGGTATTACTGTTAATAAATTTCTGCATAACACTAACTAGTTGGTTTAGTTACAATCCATTTACGGGTTAATAAAATCTTACCAGATTTACTATTATGTTGCGGTTTAATTGTGGTCATTAAGTTTATTATTTGTGTTTATTAAATGCATCAAATAAAGTTTCCATTAATAAAGGCAGAAAAAAACCTTCCTAATACTATTAGATATTCAGGTATTACAAGTAGGCGCATTAGTAACCATAACTAAAGTTATTTAGCTAGATATGAATCGTTAAAAATCGATATACTTCGGTAGCGCTCGTCAACGGAAAGTCTTCCAAAAGACGCGCACGGCGTTGTTGGTATTTCAGTTTTGTGCTTCGTGTGGTTTGGGTAGGGTAGGTTTTCTTGGCGTATTATTTTTACGGACGCCATTTGACTGATTCCAAAATGGCGCGTGTGAAAATCTTAATTTATTTAAAAACCAAATATTTTATTTCGTTTTTCTATGTTTTTGGTTTGGTTTAGCGTTATGCAGTTTTATAACGGCCTACAAACGTACTTTACAGGAATGGGGCTTTAAACAAAGTGTTATAGAAGCTTTTAAAGGTAAGCATTAAAAAAGATTTGCAACTTCTTAATTAATATTGGTAATTATTTATTCTTTTATTTTTTCGATTAAAAAAAATACTCACTTGTTCTAGAGGCAGTTACTGACATAAACCCTTCAAGGGAGCAAGAAAATATCGTTTTTTTATTTATTTATGAATCAACAAACTTTCGGGACCGCGAAGTGAATTGTGTGCTGGGCGAACCTTTTCCTGTTCCGTGGCTGGGCGGGATAAGTCCATGGTAAAAGACGATGTAAAGTGAATGTCCAGAAATTAAAGCAGGTTCAATAGGTTTTGCGGACACAAGTTTTTAAAATTTTAAATGTTCAGTCAAAAATGGCAATTATTTAACAGTTATATTTTTGCAAAACGTGAATATTTCGCTTTTTTATGTGCTATTTAGAATGCCTATTTTATAAAAAAATTTCAGAAACTGCTCAAATTTTGTCAAGCAAAATGTAATGAACCCACTTTAATTTCTAGACATTCACTTTACCATGGTTTTACCCCGCCCAGCCACGGAAGAGGAAATGGTTCGCCCAGTAACCCAATTTTAATCGCAAAAATAAAAGAATAAATAATTACCATTATTAATGAGGAAGTTGCAAATCCTTTTTAATGCTTAGTTTTAAAAGCTTTTATAGCACTTTGATTAAAGCCCCATTCCGTTTAAAGTACGTTTGTTGGCCATTATTAAACTGCACAACGCTAAAACAAACCACAAACATAGAAAAACGGAATAAAATATTTGGTTTTTAAAAAATATATATTTTTACTCGTTTATCAGTCAAATGGCGTTGGTAAAAGTAATAAGCCAAAAAAAAACCTACCTCATCCACTTATCACACTTATCTTGTAATACATACCTATACATACAAATTTATAGATTTTAATTCCTAATACTTCTCCATATACTCCCTTGACCATATATATTTTATAAATTTAATTTGCTACAGGAACTAAAGCTTATTTGCTGAAGCAACTAAAGCCATATACTACAATAACTAAGGCTTATACAGGGTGTCTCGAAAGGTAAGGTCAAAAATGGTAGAAGTGATAGAGTGAGCCAAAATAATGTTAGTACTTCATATAAAAAAAAGTTCTATCGCGCTTTCTTAGGGAGTTTTTGACGTTTAAAGTTAGAATAAAAAAAAATGTATTTCATTTATAACTTTTAAACAGTTGCCCCAATAATAATTATATTTGGGCATTTAAATAAACTCATACCAGTGTTTTTTCAGAGGCAAATGATAGCGCAGCAATTCATAATTATACAGGGTAAGACGAATTTTTTCGTTTATTATATGCATATTTTACAGAGATTAAAAATTTGACATTTTGGTTTGACCGTTTAATTCCTTCATCATTTTTGTACAAAAAAGGTATACCTTATGTAAATCGATATCTTGGACCATTCTTCATAAAATCGCATTTTAAAAACCAGACATACCCCTATTTTGTATATAACAAAAAAAATCCATTTTTGAGGAAAATATTAAAATGTGGTTAAAAATGGTGTTTAAAGGCCTTTGAAACTTTATAACACAAATAAAGACTGTTTTTTAAAAATTTTACCATATTTTAATAATTTTCTCAAAAAATTGATTTTTATTACATACAAAATGGGGGTATGTCTGGATTTAAAATGCGTTTATATGAAAAACGGTTCACGGTATCAATTTAAATAAAGTATACCTTTTTTGTACAAAACTGATAGAGAAATTATACGGTCAAAGCCAAAATGTAATTTTTTACCTCTGTAAGAAATGCATTAAATAAACGAAAAATTCGTCTCACCCTGTATAATTATGACTTACGGCGCATCATTTGCCTATGGAAAAAGCATTGGTACGAGTTAATTTAAATGCCTAAATATCATTATTATTGTGGCAACCGTTCAAAAGTTATTAATGAAATACTATTTTTATATTCTAACTTTAAACCTCATAACTCCCTAAGGAACGCGATAGAACTTCTTTTTATATGAAGTACTAACATTATTTTGGCTCACTCTACCACCCCTATCATTTTTGACCTCACCTTCCGGACACCCTGTATATTCCAGCAAGCTACATTTTTTGCTACTTTAATTAAAGCTTAGGTATTACCATAATGTTGATATAGTAATACTGATAATAAGATTGAATATCAGTCACAACTAAGTCCATTGAGCAGTAAAAAGTAAATGACTTAATTACCATAATGTCATGGACTAACAGCGGTAACTAGACGACTTTAATAACCACACTACCAATGCCAAATAATGGTCGCTAACATATCAGATATTTTTCGGTTATTAAGCCGACTTAGTTATAGTAACTAATTTGGAAGTAGAAAGTCAACTTTAATTATGACATTAACTGATCTTATCTGTCCCCTATTTAACTGAGATAATTTAGTTATGATTATTAAAACTTTAATTATGGTTGCTAGAAATTCTCTGTCCAGTGTACTACCTAACACGATAAAAATAAAAGCAGTTAAATAGATGCTAACTAAACTAAGGAAGTGGCAAAAACTATTTGTGATTTACCCTGTTGATCGTAAGAATAAGCATACTACATGGGGACTTTATTCGCTTATACATTTCGGCAATAAATTGTAGTTACAATTTAAAATCCACATTTTTTTCATGCTAATTGCTTTATTATTTTTAAAGACGGTATTTTTTTATAGTTTTGTAAATTTTCTCAAGTCATATTTAGTGTGAAAAGGTTTTGTTTTTTACTGGTCAGCGAACAGATGGGGTGTACCAGTCTGGTCAATATAAATTAGAAAGTGGGTCAATATAAAAGCAAGGTGGTTTATGTTATGGGTTTTTATTTCTTGCATTTCAAGATTAATTATTTTAATAACATAATCGGGTGTTTTTGGGTGCTAGCTGTTCTATATAATAATGTTTCCTTTTTTGTCTTAAATTAAACTTAAATAACTTTAGTGCGTTAGCGCACATACGCATTCTTTGTTGTTGCATCTTAAAGTCTAATGGAAAATAAAATAAAATTGTTTTTTTTTCATACAAAATGCTACCAATTTTAGGATAGAATAAAATTTAAAATCGTTATAGATGCAGATGAATTACGAGTAAATAATTCAAAATCCAATCTAGTGGGGTTTAAAAAATGTTAATTATTATATTATTTTAAATAAAATATATGTTTTCTAATTTAAAATTTGATTTTTTTCTAAGGGTATTTTAGGACACTAAATGTAAAAAAATTACTGCACTGTTACTTAAATAAAAATATTTTTAACGAATCATATAGTACCAATAATCTTGAACGATTAGATATTGCCATTTAAGTTAGGTAATACTTTTATTTACTTACCGGTTTACCAATAGAGTTAAGGGCCGGTAAGCGGCAGACATTTGGTATTTTTAAAAGCTAAAAGTTTGTCAGTGCATGCTCCCAACATAGGGAGAAGCGATGGTAAGCTAAAAAGTTTGACACATAGTGGCTTTGGCAGATATCAAGTACCAAAGGTTAATGAATTGAAACCTAACTTTCGTCATTTTGTAAAAGCTGAATTTTATACTGGGTTATTTTTAAATTGACAAATTATGACAATATAAAATGCAACAAAATAAAGACATTTTTCAAATAAAATTATGTTTCGAAAATGCTTTGTTTCCGAAACACAAGGTGATTGCCTTTTTATCATGATTTTTTTACCACACCAGATGCATATGTTCACAAAATTTACTACACTTCTTTTAACCATTACGTTACATTTGCTGCTGAAAAACTTTTTAAAAATTTTAAAATCCAATATAGTGTTTTGTATGTAAATTCGTTTTGGTCTAATTTGTATTAAAAAAAGGTCAAAACTTACATTACTACAATTAAAACCTAATAAAAAAAATCAGCACTTATAATTTTTAATAAAAGTCAGAAACGAATTTTACATACAAAGCCCCATATCAGATTTTTGGGATTTTGTCATGCATTAAAAAGGATTTTATTTTTTTAAACGAAAGCCTTTTGTCGTACGAAAATATAACAGGAGACCAAATTAACTCCAGAGTTATTATAGATTATTTCAAGAATAATACTGATTTAAAGAAAAATCAGTGGCGTACTATTTTTAAGAATATAAATTCAATAAAAATCTGGTTTGAACGCCACTAGTAATTAAAAAAACAAACTTTAACAGCAAAAATGTAATGTAATAGTTACAAGATGTGTAAAAAACCTGTGTGACATATCCGGTATGGTACGATGACCTAATGGTCCAGGAAGTCCAATATTTCTGTCATTTAAGAAGATATGACAAAAAGTCTTTTATAAGAGTTGTAGGGTTTCCAAATAGGTATGTCCTAAAATATTTTGATGTAAACATAGTGTCCCAAAAACAATTTTCGAGTAACACCTACAGAAATAACTATAATATCTTAATTTAAAATTTCGAGACCGCTTTTGGATCACATCTCGTTTACGAAGCTTCAAAATGTTCTGGTGGAAGTTGCCTGAATAGAAAATTACGAAAATATGATTTATTACTTTTGATTTGTAGTCGTTATTTTGTTAAAGTTCAAGATAATTAATTAACTTCACATAATACTGGATAACACCAAAATCAGTCTCATGAAACTTGATACCCTTCGTAAAATAAATAAAGTCAGGGTTTGCATTTCAACCAGTAATGCTATCTGCTATTCTCATTTTGCCCAAGAAATAAAAATAAGTTTTTACGAGCCCCTGTATAAAAATTATTCTTAATTAATTAAACTATGTATATTAATATGTATACCAGATTAGACAAAAATCGGATAGAGGTTTTACTTAGAGTTTGAGAGTAAAGTTGTGGGTAATGGTCCATGCTAAACTACGTGGTTTTAATTCTAATGCTAAACATAGAAGAGTTTCTCCAATTCACCGGCCCTATGATCTCAGGTACTGTAGAATAATGTACCAGTAGAAGTACAGCGATAGTATACAGGGTCCAAGGTAAAGACCCTGTATACACATTTACGCCATCATATGACGAGTCCATATCATAATATATAGGACTATTTTTAAGTTGGTATTTTCCTTTTAACACTGCTAAAGAATGCAAAAAATAAGAATATTCTTTAAATAAAATTATGTTCAAAAATGCTTTGTTTCAAAATACAGGGTGTTACTTTTTAAGAAATTGCCTTTTTATACCTTTCCTACCAACCCAAAATTTGGTACTTTTTTTGACCATTAAATTGTTTTGCTGTAAAAGTTTTTTTTAGATTTACCAGTAGCATTCGAGACATGATTTATTTTGATTTTTTTAAGAAAAGATAGTAAGCCACTGTTTTTTCCTTGAATCAATATTATTTATAAAATACTTAATTTCTTAATTTGGTTTTAATATTTTTCGTAGGACAGACGGGTTTCGTTTAAAAAATAAAAGCCATTTTGATGCATGGCAAAAATACTAAAATCGAATATGGTGTTTTGTATGTAAAATGTGTTTTATGAGTTTTTATTTTATTAAAATTATATCTACTGATAAATTTCTTTCATTAAATTTAAATAGTAGTATTGTAGTATCAACCTTATTTAATACGAATTAGACAAAAAATAATTTACATACAAAACGCAGTCGCCATGCCATCGATTTGGCATTTATTTAGTGAAATCCGCTCGTCGTACAGGAAAAACATCAATGGACCAAATTAACTCCAAAGTAAAAGAACATATATTCAAAGAAAAGCAGTGCTGTACTATTTTTTTTAATTAAATACAAATCTTATTTAAACTCCCACTGGTGAAAAATTAAAAAAAAATACAGCAAAAAATGTAATGTTATGGTTAAAGAAGTGTACCAAATTTTGTGGAAGTAGAATGACAGAAAAGTTATGATAAAAAAGGACATTTTCTATTAAAACTTTAACACCCTGTATTTCGGAAACGAAGCATTCTCGACCATAATTTTATTTAAAAAATATTCTTGTTTCTTGCATTCTATACAGTAATCAATAAATATTAATCTGTGTTTTTTTAAACTTGATATCACCGCGAATTTAGACCATATCTCTGTAAAAACGCACATTTAGAAGAGAGTATGAACGAATAATGTTTAACGAGAGACCAAAGTTATTACAAAACCCTCTTAGCTGTCTCCTTTAGACCAACGTCGTCATCGTAACAATATTCCAAACGGCCACACGTCACAGTCGAAGGCGGGCACATAGACTAAAATGAACGCGGACGGGCAGCTGGCCGGCCATCCCGTATTCAGCATCTGCACTGGGTATAAATAAATCTTATTACGCCTGTTGCAGCCAGGGCCGTTGACCAAGGTAAAAGCTCATGTAACGTTTAACGGTTTATTTTTTATGGTAACACTGTAGGGTATACGGATGATTTCTAATTGCGGTAAAAATAGCCTGAAACGTTCAGATAATGAAATACAGTGAGTGCCGAAATTATTGCACCAAACTTTAAAGGCATATTTTACGTTAAAAATAAGTCCCACTTTTCTATATAGAATCGGCTAGTTAAAAATGTAAACAGGCAATGCATGGAAAGTTTATTGACTTACCGGCCGATATATGTACCTTTAAAAAAGCTGATACTGCATAATATACAGTGCATTTTTCTTAATGTCCCCCACCCCTTTCATTTTGGAAGAATCAATTAAAAAATACTTTAGGATGAAAAATTAAGGCATAAATGCTATATTTCGGAGAAGAATGGCCTAATAGAAATTGTAAGGTGGCTGCTGGGCGCCATCTTAGGAAAGATTAGTTCATGTCTGGAGCTTTTAAACTAATATGCCACAAGACCCCCCTTTTAATTTTTTTCCAAGATGGCGCCAAGTTGCCATATTTAAATTTTAACTGTCAATTTTACTGAAACAAAAATATACTATTAATTTCATATCATAAAGATTACATTTTTAGATCGATTCGTTTAAAAAATAAAAAGGGGACATTAAAGAAATGCAATGTATAGGTATCCAGTGGTGTGTGGACATTCTAAGAAAAAGAGGGACGAGCTCGCTATAACTCCAGGACCAGGACCGAGTGGTCCCATTTATAGTATTTACCGGGTACCCAATAAAGTACCATCATATGAGTAAATCTTCTAACCAATATAGAAAATATCTTAAAATCTGGCCTGAATGGGAAATTTTTGGTAAACCAGTTATTGTAGGTAAATTAAATAATTTGGTACAATAAAAATGACCCTTATCTATTTGGTCATGATCTAAAAATACACATTTTAATTTATACAGAGGTATCCAGTAATTCTTTGACAAACTTTAAGGTGATTATTCTACAAAGAGAATAAGGAAAAATATGAATATATATTTCAAATGTCTTTTCTTTTGAAATACAGAGTGTTAAAATTTAAAAGAAAAT
>JACEGR010003421.1:0-105353 GCA_014170235.1 Listronotus bonariensis
TAACGTCACATTTCATACAATATTTTATTTTCCGACAATTTTTGTTTTTTTTGTCGAATTTTTAGTTTTTGTCAGTAAACTATTTCAGTGTAAATGTGGCTTAATTTATAGGACTGAATACTGTAATGATTTCAATAGAGTACTCAGTACTATATCGAATCGAGCATTATAGAATTCAGTCCTATAAAGTATGCCATTTTGACACTTAAATTGAAACTTATAAGAATGTCATTATGATACGTAGGAATGCAGGGTGTCCGGAAAGGTAAAGTTAAAAATGATGGAGGTGATAGAGTAAGCTAAGGTAATGTTAGTACTTCATATAGAAAAAGTTCTATCGCGATTCGTTAGGGAGATATTGACCTTCAAAATTGGTAAAAAAAACCTATTTCAATTATTACTTTTAAACTCTTGCCATATGACCAAAGATATTTGGGCTACTAAATAACCTTTTAATAATGATTTTTTGATAGGTAAACGGCTGCTTAGTAAGTTGGAATTATACATGGTACGACAATTTTTTTCATTTAATGTATGCATTTTTAACACTGGTAACAATTTCAACATTTAACTTTGGCCGCTTAATTCCTTCATTATTTTTATACAAAAACAGGATACCTTATTTAAATCAAAATCTTGGACCGTTTTTTATAAAATCGCATTTAAAGTCCGGACATACCAGCATGTCTGGATTTAAAATGCGATTTTATGAAAAACGGTCGAAGGAATTAAACGGTCAAAGCAAAGAGTCGAATTTTTCACCTTTGTTAAAAATGCATACTTTAAATGAAAAAAAAATCGTCGTACCCTGTATAATTCCGACTTACTAAACAGCGGTTTACCTTTGAAAAGAAGCATTATTATAAAATTATTTAGTAGCCCAAATATCATTGGTAGTGTGGCAACAGTTAAAAAGTTATAATTGAAATGGGTTTTTTTATACCAACTTTGCAGGTCAATATCTCCCTAACGAAGCGCGATGGAACTTTTTTATATAAAGTACTAACATTTTGGCTCACTCTATTACCCTTATCATTTTTGACCTCTCCTTTTCAGACACCCTGTATAAAAGTGTTTTATAGAAATACTCCCCTTGCATAAAATTTAATTTGAATTAAAATCGCAATAATAATCTCTTCGACCTGCAATTTTTTTTACATAAAATATTCTCGGCATATTTTCCATTTTGATCATTTAACAGACTACGCAACTTGATGCACGACAGGGTGTAGTCACCTGGGTTTTCCAAAATGGGGTGTTAAGCAGCAGACCGGACCATTCCACAACTCAAAAGCAGCTTTACCTCTATTTATAAATATTTTACAACAATTTACACTTACTAAAGTGCAGATAGTCATATTTGGGGCAGCCAATTTTTAAACAACTCTTTTAATAAAATATGCCAAAATTTTGTATGTTTTCGGCTATTCATTAGTGAAACGAGTTCGTACAGTTCATCAACTGTTCACGTTTTGTGCCTACCTTCATGGTGGTTATGTCTTTGCGATGCTGCCGTTATTACGATTACTTTAAGGAAAACGGCGTATCTGTTTTCAACTTTACGCATCTGAGTTGTATATAGTGTTGATTTCTTTAAATAAGGTTTACCGTGCCCAAAGGGCACGTAGAAAAACGTTAAATTGAATATCCACTTCTATTTTTCCCCTTCTTTTTGTAGAATTGTGTGCAAAAAGAAGGGACAACACATGGATAAATAAGGTTAGTTTTTATTAGTAGTCCTTTGGGCACCTTGCTATACGCCCAATACTAACAAAAATTATTACCTGCAATTTAAATGCAAGAAAAAGAGAGACTACAGTAAAAAGCACAAGCATGTGTAATTTTATTGGTTCGAAGAGCTATAGGCGGTTATGCAAAACTGTTACATTTGGGTGGTCATCTTTTTTTTAATTCGCTTTAAGGAACCTAAAATTCAGATTAATTTTAAGAATATTCGCACGACCTGACAACGCCGTCACTGTCTATCATAAAATGTCAAAGATATCAACGAGTTTCAATAATTAGACGCAACAAAAACGTTAATTTTAGCCAAAGTCGGTCTATATAAGGTCACGACATTCGGCCATATTGCTTTGACGTGTTATGACGTCACGTCTCCCATTTTTCGGCGATGTTGTTCAGTGCCGGAGATATACAGTTTATCGTATTATTAGAACAACCGTTTACACAACAGTTTTAAATTATTAATAAGTTGTAAATTCTTTTACTTTAAATAAAAAACATTTGGAATTACATCTTTCAACAAATATCACTTCCAAAACAATGCAAAATGAAATGCGCAAATTCTAGACGCCACTGGATTGATCATCAGCTTTGATTTTACCCAGTCTTGCCAACTTTTCTCCGTGGAGTGCCCTTCCTTGCGTCCCCGACCTCGAAGCGCCTAAAAGTTGAGGATATGTCGCAACCTTATAAATATAAACTAACCTTGAATTTTAGCTGCTTTTAAAATGAAATTAATCTAAAAATTGTCCGCAATTTTTTTTTAATTTATTGGTTAAGGAATGTACTTTTTAATATCATTTTTTTACAAATTCAACTGTCCCTAAAGGCGACCAGCACTTTACATGAAATCACGATAAACATGTCGCTATTTTAAATCCAAATTTAAAATTCGTTCTAAACTCATCACAATGATTTGGAAAGACATTTCAAAATACACAATACTCAACGCAATTTCCCTTAAATTGACATTGGCATAATCAGAATTCCGTTCTCGTACACAGTAGATATAAATTTCAGGTGCATGATTAATACTTTACCGCGTAACATTCACATACAGACTGCTTACTACTGATTATTTGAATCGAGTTTAATTGAATCGTCTAGATCTACAGGGTGTTAACGAATTTATTAAACAAGCCATAACTCCTATAGAGTATTAAGCCATTTTTTGTTGTTAATACGGTACAAAACATTTTAAAACCATTAAATTGTCTTGTTAAACGGTGACGTCATGTACTTCGCGTATTTAACCGTGTTTGAATACATCCCGGACAATGGTTTAAAAACAATATAGTTATCTTTGTCTGGCGGGCGTATGAATCGTACTCATTAAAAACTTTGTTTGGGTCATTTTTCGGAAACTTTTACGTGGCTGTACATGGCAAGTGAAAAATGTTGATATTTGGTGTAAACAAAAGTACATATTAATCATAAAACATAAAACACACTAAATTTGACCCACTCAGTTTATTGCAGTCAAAATAAATGGTGTATTCCATTAAATAAAAGCTAAAATACGAATTGCACAAACCTGGAAAATTTGGCAATAGTGCCAAAACCACTATTTAATTTTACATACTTATAAAACATCCTTAAAACGGAGTTTGGTAGGTGTAGCTTTATGGATTTAAAAGATATGTAAAAGTTGCGATACTAACCAGACATAACCCACTAACAGTGGTAATGAGTTAAGGGTTAAAAGGTAGTAGTAATAGTGAGGCCTAATTTTAGGGTAAAAAATACTTTTTAAAACTTAATTTTACCCTAAAATAATAAATATCATCTATGGGTACTTTTTAAAAGAAATTTAGGTGGCTTTAATGTTTTTTCTGCAAAACGAAGCGAGATACACAAAAACTACAAGAGTCTCAAAAGTTATTGCTTAATTATAAAAAAATATGAAACCTTCAAAGAAAGTCAGTGGCATACTTTCTTTTTCTCAATAATATAGGTTGCGGTGCCCACTGAGACGCCACTGGACCCAATAATATCAATCTGGTTAGGCCTAAATAGGCGCCCTATCACTTTGTATAAATGTAGCTTACTGATTGTAAAATAATGTTCATGATCGGTTTGGTATTTTTGAAGATTATCCCTTACAAGCAAACAAACAATCAATATTACAAAGTTATCTTGGAAAATAATACATATTGGGAAGCAAACGGAGGACATTTTAAGCATATGCACTATTAAAAGGTAAATCAAGCCTTATTTACTATTTTTAACTAAAACAGTAAGTCCTTAAATAAACTGGTTAAGAACAACATAAATTTGGCAACCTCTTGACAAATTCGTTGATCTCATTATATGTCAAAGCTGCTTACAGCTGTTTTTAAAAGAATGACACAAAAAGATAAGTAACGGGTTTGCATTTTGACCGTAAAGTTTTGGGGTTTATTATCTCAATAATTAATGGTGGTCCGCCATTTTTAAAAACTTTTATTCAATTTATTTTTACACAAGGATTCTAGGGTTTAAATATATTAAAGTATTTTTATAACACCCTGTATATACTTTCGGTTTGACCGATAATGATTCCAATTTTAATTTTTTAAATGAAACACAGCAACCTGCATACAAGATCAACATTTTCTTTTCCTAAATTATAAATTTTTCCAAACATTTTTTATCATAACTGATTGATTTAAAAAAATATATATCTATTTCATCTATTTGTCTTCTTGTAAACCCCAACCGTGAATAGTCTGTATAAAAATGTATTTGCATTTTGTTTGCAGAATCTAAAAAAATAATAAGAATACACAGGATGTCCTTTTTAAAAAGTATAATTTACTTGTATACCCTTTATTGATATAACAAATTATTAGAGACAAAAAGCAGTTTAAAAAATCAACGCTTATCCCTATTCATATTGTAATGCGCTTGCGCAGAAGCGATACGTTGGTTCCAAACCGTTACGTTAAACTTAACAATACGGCACACGTATCCGTATCACAATCGGTAACGTATCACGACTTTGGTAGGTTAAAATTAGAAAAGACAAAGGTTTATAATCATAAAGTTTGATTGATTGGTTGACAAGTGGGTCTAAAGCTAAAAGTTAAAAACATTGCATCAATCCTTGTATTAAACACGTAATAAAGAGCAGTTGAACGACAGTAAAATTACGAAAAAACCCGTTAAAAAAAATGTTAGGTGCATGTTTGACACCTGTTTGCTTAGGCTACAAACCCCGAACAAAATTGGTTTAGGTGATTGCATAAAGAATTTTAAATTACGTTATGTAAGTATGCTTTTAAGCTGTGCTTTGAACCTTTTTTGATCGCCGACGTATTGCCTCTCGTTGCATTGACAGGTATTATAGGGAATTCAAATTAAGGAGCAGCGGTGTTGCAATTCGGCCAATCAGCTAATTAACATGGGTATCTAGATTAAAAGTATCAAAAATATTTACCATACTTACAGGAATATACGATTTTAGGTTTGCGTCTCGGATAGAAGCAAGCAAATTATATTTCAGGCAAAATATTAGGAATCATAGTCTAAAAACCTAAATAAAACAAACAGTAGTTACCAGCTAACGTTCCGCGTAATTTTATATAAAGTGACAATACGTAAGTTCTTGAATATATACACTTAAACTGCAGACATAACAAATCCGACTTTGCACCTTTTGCTTCATGGCAGAATTGCTTACGGACTCCATGATGACAACCACCAAAACACATAGCACAAATTGTAGACTAATTCTTCTTGAATTTTTATTGCAAACATTTCATAAATTATAAAAATTATTAAAAAAAAAACACCATATTAACTGCCACAACAACAAGAAAAACTTGTCCATCAATTGTCATGGACTCTTATACTAGTTCAAAATTATGCCGATAAGGGGTTTTTAACAATAGAGTATTATTGCACAGTGAAATAAGGCCAAGCAGTAATAATACCGGCCTTATTTTGACATCTGAGCTTGCGCAGATGCATCGTAGGATAAGGCCCCCTAATAAGGATAGTTCCTGGCTTTATTTATGTCGGTTTTAGGTCGTGCCTTATTTTGGTCTTATTTTAACTTCGGAACTCTTCGTCTAACCGAAGGGCTGCCGACCATAAAATCGAAAAGTTTTTAGAAGTAAAAATACTTAAAACCTTGACTTTTCAAATGTATTTCTGTAATTGTGTTTAACAAAACCCTATAACATAAAAAAATAAAGAAAATTTACTAAACATTTTTTCCCCTTTTTTTAGGTTAATGGTACTGGCAACTTGATTTGCAATAACTCTAAATTATGGGTACAAGCACTATTAAAATAAGGCCGGTATTAATAATTACCGAGCTTAATAAGGCAACTTGCAATAATTCTCTAATGTAGCAAGCCTACTTTGAATTATCTATAAGTGTGCATATTTATGGTGTTGCTCTCTGTATCTATTGTGTGTCATCTAGAATTGGTTATAATGTGTCAAAACTCCACTTATACCTGCATTAGCAACAGTACATATAACTACCTTCAAAATGAGAACAACACTATCAAGTTTCAACTGTATAATTAAACACTAATTTTCTCGCAGAATGGAAACGGATCTACGTAATTTTAGTTAGTTACGTGCTAAGTCGTGATTTTAATTTGCTCTTCTTGCTAATGGAAGAAGTGTTTGTAAAGTGTTTTATTTTAAATATTTAATTGCTAAAAAGAGCAGATAAAACCCTTTCAAGAGCTTAAAAAACGTAGATCATCCAAAAAATTGCTTATAAAAAATTGTTACATAATCCTGCCTTCCAATAGGGTTCTAAATGTTTTATAGAGACTGTCCACGAATGGGGTTTACAAGAGAAAAAATGGATTTAAATAAAATATATATTTTTGAGAACACAAAGAAAAAAATGTTAATTTTGCATATATCGGGTGCCCACGAAATCACTTTCCGGCTGCCATTTATTTATTTCTTTATCGATACTGACAAAATTTGGTAGGGTTGTTAGACTAACGAAAAGTCATTTTTAGGTGTATAAGTTAGGCTTTTGCGACTTCCGGTTTTACCGGAAATGACTGAAACTTTTGATTTTTAAATGAGACACCCAAAATATTTTTGTATTTTCGATTCTTTAGACCATTTTTGGTTAAAATACAATATTTTTAAAACACATTTTGGACAAATCTTTTTTAAATCAAATTTTTATTTTTATCTAGAGTGCCGCGATCACTTTAAAATCACTCGTTATATTATATGTATATAACATAAATAATAAAACGCGGAGTAAATATTGTAAGATACTTTAAAAATTTTGGTTTATCAAAAACTGCGTTTTACTCCTCAAATATGTTTAAATTGTGATTTTCTAGTGTTTTGGTTTTTTCATATTTCTAATAAAAATAAAATAATTTAACTTTTATTCACTGACAAGCCACCACTAAAATCTAAGTATAAAAATTTGTTTATGAGGCAAATATGTCACTATCTTAGCATACATGTTTTTAGTTTTAGCTGACTCACAGGCAATCTCTAATACATTTAGAACAAAACGTAAAGCGTTATTGCGTAAGCGTAAATATTGTTTTTTGTAAAAGCACTAACTAATGAAGCCGTATATTTGCCTCTGTAATTTTTGTCCCTTCAAAGCAACATGCACATCATATATTCCTATATTGTGCAATACTTAAAAGCTGCAAATCATAATATTTTAGATTGTGTAAATTTCTTAAAGCCGCTGACATCTCATTTTTGCAATTTGTAGCGGACTCTTAGGACAAGCTTTTCGTAAAATAATAGAAGTTTTTTTTTATTTTACGATTTATTTTTTAAACTTTCTTACTAGCGGGCTCTAAACTTAACTTTTTTAGTTTTTACTCTAGCTCAAAAACCAAAATAGGACCATATCACTTTCTTCTAATTGCAGTTTTTCAAAGCGAATTTAACGATGTAAAAGACTAAGACACTTTACTTCATTTTCTTTCAAAAACATTTTTTTTTATGTAAGTAAATTATTTTTGATCCTGAATGGCGTACTTTTTTAATAGAATTTACTGTTTAGCTTGAAATTGCAAAAACAATTTTTACCCCTAAAAAGCACTCCTTCACCCCCTAACGCATTATTTTGGTTCGGAAGTGTTTTTCTTACAAAGTTATGATGCACTTAATAAAAATATACCAATAGTTTGCTGTAAGGCAAATTTTTTTTTGCAATCAGGTATTCCGCCTGGGCTAATAGGTTTGCAAAAACTTGAAAAACATTTCTTTAAATAGTAATTTACCTTTATTTTTATTTTAAAGCACAATTTCATTTTAAAATATTTATTTAAATTAAGGTTTGTAAAGGATGAAATACAAAATTTTACTGAACTTCAAAATTTGACGAAAATATCTTAATCACATTTGTATACAGCTGGAAAATTGTGTATAAATTTGAGGGAGAGCAGGTGTTTTAATAATATCCAAAATCCAAAGAAGTTTTTTCACAGTTACAAAAACTATTTTTGCATGAAACTTACTTCTTAACTACACGGTCTAGTTCACTAATGTTTCAGTTGTTGACTGTACTCGTATATACTAACATATAATTATTTTACAGAGATTTTTTTAGCTGCAAGTAAAATATTTAAACTTGAAGATGCAAGCTCCATTTTCCAATCGTCTTAAAGCTTTTAAAGTTTATATAACCTAAAAATGTATTTTTGCATTTACAACATGTGTGAACTAAACCATCGATATATTTTTTTATTAGCAAAAATTGTTTTATTAAAAACAACTTTTTCTTAGAAAATATTTTTTTATACATTTGTTTTCTTATAAACCCTATTTGTGGAGAGTCTGTAAAGTAGGATTTTTTCATTCCCCAATTATTCTTTAAAAAAACCTTGTATTAAAAAAAAATGGCAAATTTTTAGGTTTGTGTAAGTCGCTACGGCAAATATATTGCTTCAAAAGTCTATTGCTTTCTAAAAGCTGAAATATGACTTGTTTGTTAAATTTTCTGCTTTTTTTTAAAAATATGTGGAAGTCTTACGTTTACTATCAGGTAGGGATTAGACAGTGTCGGCATGTGAATAGGATGACGGCATGTGTTGCGAAAACTCTCTATTTTCTTACAAAGTTGCAAATTATTCAAATTTACTTCCTTAAAAACATCAAATAATCTTCTAAGAATATTCATCTATTTTTAAATTCTTTGTTTATTTAACCCCGGTTCATGTCTCCTTTCGGCGAAATACCGCTATCAGAAAAAAGCATTTGAAGATCTCCGCCGGGCTTTTCCCGCTTTATCATAAACGCGGCCGCGCTTTTGGCGGCTTGCGCCACAGCGATATCGGCATGCTTTGTCGGGGCTTTGACTGGTTCCGAGAATAACTTTTAATAATTTCACCCTAGATATTGGTTCTTTTAGTTAACCAATAGGATTTCTAAATTATGGAAGCCATATTTGGTTTAATTTGTTTCTGTATTTTTATTGGTTTAACCATTTCCTTTTTATTTGGACCCACCTCTATTTTAACTTCTCTCTCCCAAATTACTTTTGACAATTCAGTGTAGATTAAGATTTCACTCATGTAACAAGAGGTTACTTTTTTCACGTTAGTTTACGAGAACGTAAGGTTTTCTCTTAAATTTTCACCCCCAAAAAGTGTATTGGGGCTCCCTCAAGTAACATAAGGTTACAAAGATTACGTAATAGACTTGTCAAAAGGACAACTATTACAAAAAGAACGTTAAGGTCCTTTTAACTAAGTACTTGGCAAAAAGTTTTTCTTTTGTGCTATTCCCAGCTGTTTTTGTGCAAACTGTTTATACAAATTGTCTTAGAGAAGACATTCCGTGAAAACGCTAAGGTTTTCTCAACTTTTCATTTTTTAACTCGTTCCCGAGCATTACAACATAAAATAACACCGCAGACAAAATGTCTTGAGACTTTTAACAGATATACTTATTGTACAATAATTGTAATAGTGATTTAAAGTGAATGTGTTGTGCAGACTGGACAAATTTACTGACAATAAACTGTAAGGTAATTTAGAAATAAGATTTTAAAGACTTTTCCTTTATTTAGTTGAACTTACCATTATTTATCAATTTATTTTTGCTTTAAATAAAATTTAATTGTTTTAATATTAGTTTTTCTGTAACAAATTTGGCTTAGAAAGTTCCTACTCTAAATAATAAATCATACTAAAATATAGAACCACCCTGTGGACAAGCCACATCGAATTTAGAAGTGGTTAGTTTAAAGAAACTGCCACCCCTGAGAAAGTTGGATTGGTGTTTAAAGAAACCCAGTTTACATTTTTCTTCAGCATGTGAATAGGATAACGCAACCTTCCAGTTTTGTTGTTGCTTTACTGGCTTATATACGTTTTAATTTCTAATTTTTAACGTCAAAATAAAATAAATAAATATCCAAAAATCAAGTTGAAGAAATAGAAGATCTGTATTAGCTTTTATTTGATAAGATTTTAGGGTATTTTTATTTCCTTGGTATATGTTTGTCTCAATAAAAAGTTTTACTTATTAATCCAGAAGGTACTTTTTATTAAGATATTCTAAAATTATACATAAGACCAATACTGACAAAAGTTAATTTTATAAAATCTAAAAAAATACCCTAAATTCTACCCTAAATGATAACATTAATTAATACAGTTGTTGGTAAAAAACCTAAACCTATTTTAAGGTAGGATAAACAGTTCTTATTTTAATTAAAAAAGGCCGGTAAAACATTTTTTATTTGTTTTAACATGGCCTGTTAATTTTTGTCGCATTTCGTCCCATTTTTTTACTGTTTCGTAGTTCAAACATTAACCCTTTTAGCAATTAACATAAAAAATACAGAGAAAAAGCTTAGTTACAAAAACCAAGGTAATGTTGGTTTAGTGAAAAGTTCAATGTTTTTTTCTTACAATTCTTTTAAATGGGGGAAAAAATTGGTGGTTACTTAGTTAACAAATATTTTGGTTAGAAAAAGCAGAGTAGAGTATTTATTTTTGAGATACCTTCTAATTATGTAACAAAATTTTATTAAACGGTTTTTTTGTACTAAAAGCTTAAAAATAATTTAGTAAGCCCAAGCTACCAGATCGCACCAATCTTATCATCAATCTGAAGTATTGATCAAAAAAATAATAAAATCGTTTGGCACATAATATACAATCATAATATTTATTTTGGATACGCTACGCCAAACGATTTTATTATTTGTCTGATCAATATCCCAGATGGATGAGAAGATTGAGCGACCTTGTAGCTTGGTATTACCGAGTTATTTTTTAGATTTGAGTTTACATACAATAAAACGGTTTAGCATTCAAAAAATCGTAATTTATTTTCAAGTTTTTAGTTTTGTTGTTAGTTGATACTTCTTATTCTATTGAGTTTATTTAATGCCTCACTATAACTTACAAGAACTTACTAACGATTTTATATTGAAGTAGTTGTAAATAATATGTAATTTGCCATTTTGTGGCGGGGTCATCTTGGATTTTAATTTTTTCATAGTGAGCTTTATTCTGACAATAAAACACCTTCATTTGATACCCATATTGACGTTGTAGTGAAGTAATATGTCCCTTTTTGTTGGCGGCCATCTTGGATTTACAATCATAAAAAATATATTATATTGTATTGTCATCAAGATTAAGAGTGTGTACCAAATTTTAGATCGATCGGACCACCGTGCGTCTATATGTGGACAAAAATGTAGAAATTAATATTTTCTTAATAACTTAAAATGCCCGCATTTTTACTCCTAGATAACCAGATAAGAACCAAAACAACTTGTTTTTCCTTTCACTTTGCCAATACAGAAATATGCAGCTTTTATGTGGGCCTTTTTATAACACAGAAAAGTGCCTTGCCTTTTGATTTTTTTTTCTCAAGTTTAAAGGTTAACTAAGTAAAATAAGTTTAGGAAAAAAGTCCCCATTTTTTTATAGTTGTTAATCTAGAAAGTTTGTATTTTAGAAAAAATATATATATGTACGATTCTTAATTATATATATATATGAGGGTGCTTCATTGAAACGAATATTTTTTTCAGCTGACACATGAAAATTCGGTTCTTCACATCGAAAAATTCTCGAAAATTGAGCTCTTAATTTTAACTTTAAGAACTTCCTTACTTCGATTGTTTCCCATTTTAAATAACATAGAAATCATTGTTTTTTTTTGTTTTTTTTCATAGCTCACTTCGTTTTATGATTTGCGTTGACGATCACAATTCGTAGTATATTAGAGACTTTTAGTGCACTACAAACATTTTCTGTGGCTGGAACTTCCGTCAGCATCGTCTGAAAACCAATTTTTACAAGAATTGTTACATTTCTTTATTATCGGAGTAGGCTAACTGACAGAAAAAGTTAAATAAAATTCTGTAGGAAATTTACTCTCCACAAAAATGCCTCTTCATATTTTGCCAAAGTGCGAGTTTACTAGATAAATTGGGTGAATGTATTAAATTTAAAATTATTTAAATTTTAAGTTCTGTTGTATTATATCTTAAGATTAACTAATAATCTTCTAAACTTCTTCGATTATTAGTTAATCTTAAGATATAATACAACAGAACTTAAAATTTAAATAATTTTTTAATTTTTAATACATTCACCCAAATTTATCTAGTAAACTGCGCACTTTGGCAAAATATGGAAAGAGGCATTTTTGTGGAAAATTAATTTTCCTACAAATTTTTATTTAACTTTTTTTCTGTCAGTTTAGCCCTTACCCCGATAATAAAGAAAATGTAACAATTTTTGTAAAAATTTGGTTTTCGAGAACGATGCTGACGAGACAGTTCCAGCCACAGAAAATGTTTGTAGACACTTTTAAAAAGTCTCTAATATACTACAGATTGTGACCGATCGCAACGCAAAATCATAAAACCGAAGTGAACTATGAAAAAAACAATGATTTCTATGTTATTTAAATGGGAAACAATCGAAGATAGAGAGGAAGTTCTTAAAGTTAAAATTAAGGGCTCAAATTTTCAGGGAATTTTCTTTTCGATGTAAAGAACCGAATTTTCATGTGTCAGCGGAAAAAAATATTCGTTTCAAATGAAGCACCCTAAATATATATATATATATATATATATATATATATATATATATATATATATATATATATATATATATATATATATATATATATATATATATAATATATATAACCATCAATGCTTTTATAACATTCACAAGGGACGTTAGAGTTTTGTTGGGTGGGCCAGGTGACAGCTGGGTCACTCACCAGGATTTCGATCGTTTTTTTTTCTCCCTTTTTTCTCTCTTTTTTTTTTGTTTGGTTTTTCTTTTTAATATTTTTTTGGCGGGAAAAGGGGGAAAGAAATTACATAATTATTTCAACAATGATAACAAAATCACATAAAATATAAGTCATAACTTTCGTTGGACATGCAAGATGATATTAAGTTAAGATACCAAACGTTAACCACCATAATTTTTCATTTTTCTCATTTTGTAAAATTAACAAATTATAAGGCTTTATTTAATACAGGACTCTTGTCAAGAATTACATATTTGTATTTTACATCTGCCTGTTTCCCTCTAGTGACAGTAGGGTGAAGCAGACAGATGTGATGGATCATTACTAGGATAGAAATCTTTAATTTTTCTCCACTTTTAAAAAAAGTGGCGATCGGTAAAGCAGAAGCCTGTAAAAATAATCACTGTCAACGAGCCGAATCACGTATAAATGTATTTACAGTTGCATATTCACATAAAAATAAAATACAAATTTTTGATGACTGGTGCCATCTTGCATTTTCAATGGGAATTTAAACTGTATAAATTTAAAAAATAAAAAAAAAAATGACAAGGTCTTCAAAACGTGTACCGGCAAAATGGTGTCTTGGAAAAAAGTTAGTCTGCATTTTTTAGAAATTAAAGCTAATTAAATTAATTTTAGAAATCAAAGTAGTGTTTAACATGTAGAATTTTAGTAGTTTTAGAATATAAGTATGTTCTGTTCGGCACAAGATGCTATTTTTCAGCTTAAATTCACCTTGGTAAGTCTTAAAATTGTAAAGGAGACGATTGTGTTCTCTTTAGTTTCAGTTTTGTTAATAGAGAGTATACAATGTGCTTTTTCTTTGCTTTACAGAAGCCCTGAAGAAGGAATAAAGATTTCCGAAAGCTAGGCTAACAAAAAGAGTTTTACTTAACGGCCCTAAACAACCACTGACTGCAACCTACTAACTCTAACCTCTTGGGTTAAAATTTCCTTTTTTCTAACTAGTTTCAGTCACGAAACTACCCCTCCTTTTTATATATATATATATATATATATATATATATATATATATATATATATATATATATATATATATATATATATATATATATATATATATATATATAAGAAAAGAAAACATCCTGCTTCTTCTTTTAACTGTCTTTAAAGGGAGTAAAATACTTTGTATAATACACTTATACAGTAGGGATTTTTTCCTTGTGCTTTAACATACATAGCCACCCCGCTACAATTGATGCTCGTATTTACTGAATGCTATTTCAGTAGGGCATCAACGCCAGGATTTAATATCCTACCGCTGGGCAATGAAACTTGACTAATAAGTAGACGCTGGTTTTCTATGCTATTCACCACGACTCGATACAGCCTCACTGATGAGTTCCTGTAAGGCAGGCGAAACCGGTCTGGGGAGAGAGTCGTGGTGGATAGCATAGAGAAGCAGGATGTTTTCTTTTAACTATCTTTAAAGGGAGTAAAATACTTTGTATAATACACCAAGACAGTAGGGATTTTGTTCCTTGTGCTTTAATATATATATATATATTTAATCTGTCTTGCAATAGGTTTAAAAGCAACCAAATATTAGGATTTGGTAATTTTAAGTCACAATTTCAATTCAAGATCCTAACTGAATACCTATACAAGTTAATTAATTTGAATTTTCCCTTATTATAGCCTGAGGAAAAAATTAGGAAAATATTGCTTCTCTTACTGCTGTTATAGTTAAATTTGGAGTTGAGCTTATTTCTTTAAGTAATATTAAAAGGGAATAAAATTCTAATGATATGTCTTTATTTTTCCTAATTTATTTTATATGTATAAAGTAGAGAGTAAATAAAGAAGGCTATAAACGTAAAACTTAAACTTTACGAACGAATGTACATCTATATAATATTAGACAGTAACTTTAATAACAATCCAGATTTCTTTACCGAATAAAGTAATAAAAGAGGCACTTAAAAGAGTAATTGTGCCTTATAATGCCGTTCCTCTAGTTCAGACATGCACCGGCATTCTAATTTGCACTTTTAGAGCAAAAAGCACTAGAAACTGCTCTTAATAAATGCTACTTTATTAAGCACTTAAGATACCTTTTACATTTGGTGGTTCATTGTGTTGATTTAACTCTGATTTGCCAGATTTGTTATGATATCATATAATTTAATAAATTACATTTGCATTTTTAGATTACTTTATATTGCTACTTTGAAAATTAAAACTTATTTTAATTTACGTAGAATGTAATAAAAACACAAATTTTACTTTGTTATTTTGTCACATATTTTATATTGCTTTTTTGCGTTACTGCCATCCCACTAGAACAAGACAAATTAAACAAAGAACTAAATACCATTAGATCGATTGCCATAAATAACGGCTACAAAATTAAACACATTAATAACCTAATTAACAAAAAACAGAAATTAAATACCATAAGTAAAATATACCCAAAAATAAAAGCATCCAACTCGGACAAAAATACACAACCCTTACATATTTTGGACCTATATCTGACAAAATAGCAAATATTTTAAGTAAAAATAATATGAAAATAGCATTTAAACCATCGCAAAAATTATCCAACCACCTTTTTAACGTAAAAGACAAGATTAATAAACATAAAAAATCTGGAGTTTATAAGCTAGAATGTTCAGAGTGCAATAGTTGCTACATAGGACAAACAGGCCGAAGCTTCGAAAAAGATTTAAAGAACACTACGCATCATTTAGATTAGGCAAAAGAAATTCAAATTTTTCAAACCATTTTCTAGACTCTGGTCATTCTTTCCCTAATATAGATAGTATAAAAATTTTACACTTAAAACAAAAAGTAAAAAATTTGATATATTAGAGAACATAGAAATTTATAAACACAATAAAAATAGTAATGTAAATCTTCTTAATCTGCAAACAGACATAAAAATTCCCAATTATTTAATATTTTCGACTAACTGAAAAAGTTTATTATAGCAGTATACTTGTAACAATAGAGATAGGACCTAACAATTGTAAAGGATAAACCAGATGTTAAATTTACGATATAAGGTATAAATTTATGCACTTTTTGTAATTCATTCACTTTTAAAAAGTCGTTTGAAAATGACATAGTATGTCGAAACTGCAGTAAAGCAAAAAGCAATATAAAATATGTGACAAAATAACAAAGTAAAATTTGTGTTTTTATTATATTCTACGTAAAAATGTATTGTCACAAAGTAACGGACTACTCAACAGATTCTTTATTTTAATTTATTTATTATTCTATGTTATGTATAGTTATAAAAAAATATGTTTAGAATTAGAAATTACCTTAAAATATGCAATTTTGTTTATTTCCAAAAAAGTTTTTTTGCGACAATCGATAAAATAAGTTTGTACAGTGACGGAAATAAAATTTCGTACACTTAGGTTAACATTTTATGTCAATTTTTAATATTTTGGTAAACTTGGCTTTTTACCTTTTTCTCAGCTTAATTAATATTCAATAAAATACGTGACTCCAAAATAAATATATAGTTTATTTTATTCAAATATTAAAGAAAAAACACTGGCTTAATATTTCAAAGCGGCACCATTTTTTCCACTAATAAGTTTAAACGTGTGGGCATTGATGCAATCAGCATTTGTGCATGGTGAACATTGTAATTATTCCAGGTTTATTCAATTTTATTCCACAAATCATCACTGTTTTGTGGATGGAAATCATTGTTCTTGTTAATTTCCTTTACGATATATCCCCAAACGTTTTCGATTGGATTGATATCAGGGCTTCTGGAGGACCAAGGTAACATTGAAATGATATTTTTTAGTAGCCAGTCCGAAACTCTCCTTGCTGGATGGACGAGGTAGTTGTCATGCTGCTGCTCATATAAAATTTTCTTGTTCAAATATATTGTTTACCGATGGCAACATAACATTTTGGAGTATATGTATATAGGCTTGACAATTAAATCTTTCTCGACCTAGCCCCCTGAAAGACATATACCCCCATACATTAACAGATAATCTTCCACTTGTTTTAACATCTTGGATATATTTTTCTTCGTACCGTGTATTTTGTGGCCTATCCACTCTAATCTGCCCGCTATAATAAGATTGAAAAATCTTCTCATCGGTAAATACTACCCTTTCCTAAAAATCCATACCTTGCGGTAAATATTCCAGTGCAAACCCCATTCTTTGCTCTTTATTCATATCGGTGAAAAATGGCTTTTTGCAGCTACACTGCTTCTCAATTCCGAATTTTTCCTAATACGATTTCTTGCCGTTCTTACTGTCCCAGGAAAAATAGTTTGGTTGTGTGTTTCTACAGCTGTCTGAAATGGATTGTTTCGCAAAAAATCTATCAGATCCTTAACTTGATTTTTGTTGGAAATTTTTCTTTTACCACTTCCAGCCCTTCTTTTCAATGATCCTGTATTTTCCCATTTAGTTCGGAGGCTTTGAATAGTGCTTCTTGGTTTCCCAACTTGCTGAGCTATTCCTCCCAGAGAAACACCTTCTTCGAATAGAGTAATTACTCTCGCCTTCTCTAGTTCATTTATTTTCCAAAATTAAAAAAGTAAAATACAGGTGTGACAGATAACAATTTGTTAAGTAAGGTATATTTTCAGGTGATCCAGGTACGCAAAAGCCAACATCACACTGGGAAAAATTAGATGTACGAGATTTTAATTCCGTCACTGTACAGGGTGTCCCATTTTGGTTGTCCCTTATGGGGAACTTGGAAACCATAAGAGATATTAAAATCTGATACCCCATCCTCGAGCTCTTTTTGGAGAAAACATTTATGGTAAAAACAGATCATCGCTATCGCGAAGCGTTTCAGAGATACAGGGTGATTCTCGATTTTTCACTTTTGAAAAGGCCCTGTAGTTTTGTTATTATTACAGATACGAGAAAACTAATTGCACATTATACAGACACTTTTTTCCGTAGAATCCAGTGGCGTAGCCAAAAAATTTTTAAACTGTCATTTTTGACATATGACCCAAACATGTTTTTTATTAGGGACACCCTATAAATGATTAGGTAATTAAATTGCTTGTTTTTTCTGATTAAAATAATATATCATAGTAGGTGGTTTAATAAATTTTTTACGTCAAATATTGGAAAAATTATGATTTTAAAGACGCATTGCAGCTTCTATCTGTTTTTAAATTGTTTTATATTTTCCTTTAAAAACAATACTGTCATCCCTCAACTCAGGAGACATTTCCGTAGAAAAAAAAACAAAAATTAATTAATTAAAAAAAAATATTATTATTTTTGTTTTTTTATTTTAATTTTTTTTTTTCAATTTTTTTTCTACGGAAATGTATCCTGAGTTGAGGGATGACAGTATTGTTTTAAAGGAAAATATAAAACAATTTAAAAACAGATAGAAGCCGCAATGCGTCTTTAAAATCATAATTTTTCCAATATTTGACGTAAAAATTTAATAAACCACCTACTATAATATATTATTTTAATCGAAAAAACAAGCAATTTAATTACCTAATCATTTATGGGGTGTCCCTAATAAAAAAAAACATGTTTGGGTCATATGTCAAAAATGACAGCTCAAAATTTTTTTGGTTACGCCACTGGATTCTACGGAAAAAAGTGTCTGTATAATGTGCAGTTAGTTTTCTCGTATCTGTAATAACAACAAAGCTACAGGACCTTTCAAAAAGTGAAAAATCGAGAATCACCCTGTATCTCTGAAACGCTTCGCGATAGCGATGATCTGTTTTACCATAAATGTTTTCTCCAAAAGAGCTCGAGGATGAGGTATCGGATTTTTAATATCTCTTATGGTTTCCAAGTTTCCCATAAGGGACAACCAAAATGGGACACCCTGTACAATAGTGAATTCTACATTCTTTTAATTAGCCAATGACATTTTTAATTATAAAATGTATTGCGCTAACGTACAAACCTAAATTTTCACCATTGACGCAAAAAACATTTTTTGTAAATAAACAAAATTGAATATTTACAAGTAATTATTAATTCCTAACATTTTTTCTTGCAACAATTTTTGATATGAGAAAAAATACAGGTACTTTACCATTAAGCAAAAATTACATTTTTGGCCAAACCTCGTACATAAATGATAAAATTTAATTTCTGATGATTGCTTTTTAGGTTTCGGACCATTTAGAACTATTTATAAAAACTTTTTTCCATATGACGCCAACTTATAGGTAGACACATTGTATATACGTGACATTACAATAAACAATATGTAATACTGTTGTTAATATTGCATGTTTAGTTTAATATCATATAAAAGTTATTTAAATTTACCATTAATTTTCAACAACTTCTGTAAAAGTTTTTGTAATTTTGTCACGTCCGACTGTTGCTAAAAATAACCAACGTTTCACGTTGTAAATTAACAAAATATTTTTTTACTTTAGTCATGTGAACTGGTTCTGGTCAGCCAAACTTTTCAGATCACCTAGTCCTTGCTAGTTGCTGCTCTATCATTTCCTTCTATTCCTATGTATCCAGAAATCCAGAGAAGTTTTATAATCCTGCCGGAAAGTTTTATTAAATTGTTTGGGTCCTTTTGAATGTAACATGATGGAAAAAATTGATATGCCTTCATTATATTTTCTTGAAGACTTGCTAGGAAAGCATAGATATCTGCAGATATACTGTGACTTACTTCCGCAGGAAGGAGCCATAAGACATTTTGGGCCTTGCCAGTTTAATACGGATATTATATTTGCTTTTAACAAAAAATAGGAATATTTTTTGACGTGATAACGTCTTATTATTCAATGGAGCCGGCTGCACGCACAAAAAACTTGACATCTGTTTCTCTCCTATTTTGAGCGGTCCGCGTAAATAGCTGCTATACAATAATACATTTATATGTTTTCGTCAATTAGGAAGTGCAGTAAAAAGTGAATGTGGTGTAAATTGTTTAATTTTCTTTTGAAAAATGCAACCATGCCATCAGTATTTTCTTATGACGTTGTCACGTTCAACTATCGTCAGTAAATCGACTTTGCAGACAACCGATTTTTTTCTTAAGCAAATAATAATACAGTGTTAGGAAAAATTACCAGAACGGTCGATTATCTCAAAATATACAAGGGTTACTAAAAAATGTTTCATACAAAAGTTGTAGTGCTGTTAAAAATCTACATATCTATGATAAATTAAAATCTACAGGGTCTCCCACAAAGTTGTGGAAAATCATAGATATCTTTTTTTAAATGGAACACCCTGTATATTATTATTAATTTTGATTGCTGACTCTATTCTAAGCATGTTTTGTTAACCATATGTTATACCTAAATTCATTAGTTTCCTAGATATCATAACATTTTGATCAGTTACAAAACACAAAATAAATTTCAAGAAACAATTTAATGGGCTAACTTTAAACAAAAAACAATTTAATAAGCTTTTTTGAAAAGTAACAAATCATGGTAAAACGGCTCTATAGTTTAATAAGTGTTGAAAATGACCACCATTTACTTACTGACAATGATACAAATTTTCGCAAAAATGTCTTTGGGTATTTAACACCATTTCCCTTGTTATTCTGGCACTTTCATTGACAATTTCAGTCTTAGTTCTTCCAAATTATTTGATTTGTTTCGATAAACATTGTTTTTCAGGTGACCCCAATAAAAGAAATCTAATGGCGAAAGATCGGGGGACCGCGAAGGCCATTCGATAGGCCCTCTTCTTCCTATTCAACGATTTGGGAACGTGACATCTAAAAATTCTCTAACCTCACGAGTAAAATGAGGAGGGGCTCTATCTTGCTTTTTTGTGTGCCTGTCTGGATGCAAATTATTGTAAATAGCACATACCTCCTGATATGATCTCTGTTTATCACCACACCCCCTTAAAATTAAAATATCAATTTTCTCTGTTTCAGTAAGTAGAAAGGCCATGCTATTTTCTTTTTGCTTATTTCTGTCAGAATCTGACTTTCAGATGTCAAACTATTGATTACTTATTAGTAACTAGTTATTTGTTGCTCAGGTAAATATGGCTATCGGCTATGTTCGAATATCGCATTGGTATCCGTAATTATTAGATATGTAGTTTTCTAGGAAACTAGTAAATATAGGTATAACATATGGTTAACAAAAATGCTTAGAATAGAGTCAGCAATCAAAATTAATAATAATATACAGGGTGTTCCATTTAAAAAAACATATCTATGATTCTCTACAACTTTGTGGAGACCCTGTAGATTTTAATTTATCATAGATAAATATGTAGATTTTTAACAGCCCAACAACTTTTATATGAAACATTTTTTGGTAACTCTTGTATATTTTGAGATAATCGACCGTTCTGGTAATTTTGCTAACACTGTATGGTTTGGGTATAATTATAAATATAACATTTCTTACCTGAAAGGATGTAACAATAGCTGAAACAAGCTCGTAGGCATACTCCCATGGATGACCACTATGGGGATGAAACGGAGTCAATAAAAAGTTTAGTCCCAGCAAAGGAACCAGTAAAAGTGTTGCCCTGAAACAAAGAGAAAATGGTTAACAAAAATTGTGTAAAATTTTAGGGATCTCATAAATTTAAAGCTTATAGGCTGTAAAAAAAATGAAAAAAATATTTTCATAAAATTTGATGGTCTGGAAATAACTGGTGTTGAATAAAGTTTTTGTTGTTGCTGTAACATACAGTGTGTCTACGTAAGTTGGAGTCATATAGGAAACTTTTTATTATTAATTTTATGATAAAAGATATTCTTTATAAAAGTTCTGTAAGATCCAAAACCTAATATACAATCATTGGATATCAAATTTAGTCATCTACGAGGTTTGGCCAAAAATGATTTTTTCTCAGAAGTAAAGTACCTGTGTTTTTGCTAATATCGCAAATTGTTATGAAGACATTTTGGTTTGACCGTTTAATTCCTTTATCATTTTTGTACAAAAAAGGTATACTTTATTTAAATCGATATCTTGGACTGTTCTTCATAAAATTGTATTTTAAAAACCAAAACCCTATTTTGTATATAATCAAAAATCCGTTTTATAAGGAAAATATTTAAATGTAGTTAGAATAATTAAAAATGGTGTTTAAAACTTTATAACACAAATAAAGACTGTTATTTAAAATATTTACCATATTTTAATAATTTTCTCAAAAAATTGAATTTTTATTACATACAAAATGGGGGTATGTCTGGATTTAAAATTCGTTTTAATGAAAAAGGGTCCAAGATATAGATTTAAATAGAGTATACCTTTTTTGTACAAAAATGATGAAGGAAATAAAGGTCAAACCTCAATGTCAAATTTTTCGTTTCTGTAAAAATGCATACAATAAACGAAAAAAAATTCGTCCCACCCTGTATAATTATGACTTACTGCGCATCATTTGCCCATGGAAAAAAGCATTGATATGAATTAATTTTAAAGCCGTGTGGCAACCGTTCAAAAGTTATAAATAAAATACATTTTTTATTCTAACTTTAAACGTCAATAACTCCCTAAGAAATGGCGATAGAACTTTTTTTATATGAAGTACTAATATTATTTTGGCTTACTCTATCACCCCTATTATTTTTGACCTCACCTTTCCACACACCCTGTATATCGAGGCATAATTAGTTGCTTACAAAATTTGACCCACCTAAGAAAAAAGCCACCTACCGCGCCTGTAATAATATGGACTCATAAACCTTTTAACCTTTTTGCGGGGTTTTTTGACCAGTCTACCACGAATATTTATACCGCCAAATATGGAAGCGGTCTTTACCTCAACCTGTCAATTTTAACATGTTTCGGGTGTCGGACAGGGCGAACGCTTCACGTTTTTGTCGGTCAAGTTTACCACAATGTTTTATATGCTATTTTTAAACACTGTGCCAAAAATCGTAAGGGTTACAGTCACATAACCCGCCTCGTTCGATACCCGAGACATCTGTTTGAGCCTTATGGTTTCATGATTGCAACCCTTACCATTTTTGGCAAACTATTTAGAAATTGCATGTAAAACACTCTGGTAAACTTGCCCGACAAAAATAGAGACGCGTTCGCCCAGTCTGACACCCGAACCATTTAAATTGACAGGCTGGGTTAAAGCGCCGCTTCTATATATGGCGGTATGAATATTCGTGGTAGACTCGTCAAAAGAACCCCCTAAAAGGTTTTAAAAGGGTTCTTTTCTTGAAGTTCATTTAATTACTGACCCAGGCACTATGTAGTCTTTTCAAGTATTAGTATTTAGATAGTATCGAGATGACAACAAAAAACACCGTTATTTTTTAAAGTACGCTTTATTTTATTTTATTTTATTTTATTTAATTTTAATTTATATTTAATTTAATTTAATTTAATTTAATTTTATTTTATTTTTTCTTTTTTGAAAAAATATGATAGTAGAGTTAATAAATAACTGCAAAAAATTAAGCTAATTATTTTTAAATTAAATAAAGCACACCCTTATTATGCCTCTTATGAAGCTATTAACTTAATTGGGGTGTTAAAATGCTCCTAATTTTATGATCATTAAAATTAATACTTTAACGACAAATAATAAAACACCAAGTTATTTTATTGGGAGTTTATGAAAAGGAAAGTAAAATAGAAAAAAACCACAAAAATACTGTAAAAATTAAAAAAAATGTATAGGGTGGTCTACATGTACGGTGTGTCCGCCTAAGTTCTCTACATATAAAAAAAAATATTATTAATTTTACGAAAAAAGTTCTGCATGATCTAAAACCTAAAATTCAATAATGGAGAGCTGCACGTGTCCAGCCTATTCCCAAGAAAGGATCTAAATCTCTTCCATCCAACTATAGACCCATTTAACTTCTCTCAATGCTTTGTAAAGTAATGGAGAAATCCATTAACTCGCAAATTCTTAGGTATTTAAAAAACATAAAATTTTACATGACAGGCAATACGGATTTCGTCACAAGAGATCTACAGCAGATCTTCTTTCCTTCGTTTCACACAACTGGAACAAGTCTCTTGAGTTTCTAGGTGAGTCCCAGATCGTTGCTCTTGATATATCTAAAGCTTTCGACCAAGTCTGGCATGACGCACTTCTTAAATATTAATTAAAGGTATTAAAAACCGGTTTTAAAACCAAAAAACCGAAACCGGTTTTCAAAACCGAAATCGGTTTTAAAACCTAAAACCGAAAACGGTCTTTAAAACCGAAAACCGAAAACGGTTCTCAAAACATAATACCATTAAATTTGCCCTTTTATTTCAAACAATTCTTACTAGAAACATTTTCTTCTAAAATGCGCCGTTTTCTGGTTATTTGCCTGTCTAAGGTTAAATGAACCACCCTGTATAATATGTCAACCAATATCCGATTTTACAAAATGAATGGTTTTTCTTTTTTAGATATTAACCCCAATCAACCAAAAATCTATTAATTGATATTCGAAGAACCGCTTTTCGATTTTGGTCCGATTATCCAAAAACCGGTATTCGAAAACCGATTATCCGAAAAACCGGTATTTAAAAACCGCTTTTTAAAACCAGTTAACCGATATTCGAAAACCGGTTTTCAAATACCGGTTAACCGGTATTCGAAACTGGTTTTCGGTTTTAGCCAAAACCGCGGTTAACCGAAAATCGGTTAACCGGTTAACCGAAAAACCGGTTTCGGTTGCCAGCCCTAATTTTAAATACTATAAAGTTTAAAAATGTCGGATATAAAGAAAAATGTGGAAAATTAAAGTTTTGTATAATAATAAATTCTAAAATTAAATATCTACCCTAAATTACGTTTATGTTTGTCTGGAAAAAAGTACTCACTATTTTCCCTCAGGAAAAAAGTAATTTTACAAAAAGTCACATTTTACTATCTGTGAACAGAGATAAAATGTCAATTTTTCCCGTCACGGAAAAAATAATTTATTTGACTTTTGATATTTAAAACTATACCTTTGTATTTCTAGTTGTAACAGAATGATAAGGAAACATGATTACTACGGCAATAAAACGGATTATATTTTATTTGCTAAAATTTTATTGCTTTAATTTCGTATTTTATGTAAGTTTTATAGGAATATAAACCCCTTAAAGATACATATATCTTTTCTTTCATTAGGTCCTATAAATCATCATAATATCTTTGACAACGCAAAAAAGTAATTAAACTTCTCTCTATATTTTTATTGATGTATAATAAACATATTTACATCAAAAATTTTCAGTTGTGACTATTTTATAGTTAAAAAAACAATTAGAAAGTATTGAAAAATGTTTGCTACCGAGAGAAACATAGAAAACAGATAAAAATAGTATATTACATAACGAGAGAAGAAAGTGACGTATTTCACACAAGTGTAAAAAATTCACTTTCTAATGAGTTATGTACGCCATTATTCCTACAACTACAAAAAACCAACATTATTGATATTTTGGATTTTTTTATATTTGCCTTTAAAAATAAACATACTTTTTTCTAGAGAAGAAAGTATTTTATATTTTTTTCTTTAGAGATAAAAGTACTTTTATCACTAAAGATGAAAATAAGAAAAGTACTGCCCTTAATGGGCGTCGCCACGATTTTAAAATTATTTTATCTAAAAACTAAGATATGTGACCTACACCAAATTTATACTAGATGCTATTGATGCTAGAAGTAACAATTGGTATAAAAAATATTTTAGAATTTGCGAAAAAAAGTAAATTTTTGTTTGGCCTCCCCCTAGAAAAATCTTAAGCCTGATTTATAGTTTTAGTAACGTAAGCCTTAAAACTTAAAACGTAAGCGTTAAGACGTAAAAATTAAGCACTAATTTCAGATCAATTTATAGTTCCTTAATTCAGAGAATCTCCTTACGGTTTTTTAGGTTATGAAAATTGTTGTTGTCATTTTTATAAATGTATTTAATAAAATATAATTTGAGTAGATTGGCTCTTTGTTGTTCACAAAAGACATTAACGACAACAAAAATTAAATTTGATGTAAAATGGTCCATAAATAACCGAAAATGTAAACATACGCTGCCGATTATCAGCGAAAACGACCGATGGTAACCGAGCCCTAAGACTTAAGACTTAAAAATGAAAATGAACCATTTCTTACTTCTTATGTCTTACGGCTTAATTCTTACTGCTTAACTTTTTGGCACTATAAATTATCAGGTTACTTGTTACATGTTCATTTTCTTACGGCGTAACGTTAAGTCTTTTTCCCTATTTGTATATTTTTCGTAAATTTGTCCAAATTTTATTGACAAATCTTTAACTTCGCAAAGTATCTGTATTTTTTAAAAACCATTTACACTTCCAGTATTTTTTCTATGCAAGATTTTCAGATACCCCCAATTATCAGAAAAACTCAGATATTTTTGAGAAATTTAGGATTTGTAGATAAAATTTGAATAAACCCATAAAAAAATACAAATAAAGGATTCGCTTAAAAAAAATAAACTTTTTTTCCAAATTCCAAAAACTAACTAAAGTGTTCTTCTTAGCATCAATAGCATCTAATATAAATTTGGTATGGGTCTTTGTATCAGTTTTTAGATAAACTAAATTTGAAAAACCTAGCCACGCCCATTCTGCCATTTATTTTTATCTCTAGAGATGAAAATACTTTTATCCTAAAGACGAAAATAAAAATCAATTTGCGTGGAAAATATGCTCCTTTCTAAAGAACAAAGTGCAATATTCGCTATTTTCTTATGTGTTCGTAAGAAAAATATTTTTCTCGGTTACCCCAAATATTCTTAATTAAACAAAACAAAAAAAAACTAACAATTTTATCTCTCATAAATAATTCAATAAATTTTCCGAATTATCGTTATTGTCCAAAGTTAGGAATTTAATTAGTTAGGAAAACAGATGGCCCTTATGGAAACGTGCGTTCGATAAAATTATTTCTGGATAAGTTTTGAAATTACGTAGTTTAAATATTTTGCGAGATTAAACTATGGTCTCGGTATTATAATCCTTTCAATTAAATAAATTAATTTGTGTCAAAAATTGAAGCTTTTGTAGAAATTATAAAATAATTTTATACTAGATACAACATAGGGTGATCAATTTCCGCAAAAGTTTTTGTTTTTTCGGTGCTCAAGCAACATGTTATTCGATTCTATTCTATTTTTTTCTTGGTTTTGGTCCTTCAGGTCCAATCCACCACTCTCCCCTTCCGGACTATGCTTTCCAGGGCTTCGTCGGCAGAAAATCAGGATAATCGAGCTCCCAGAAATTCCAAAAAGAAAACAAATAATTCAACAATCGATGCAATGTATAAATTGTCGGCTGTCGAACCAAGATATGCTACTGGTGTTAAGTATTATAACCTTCACTTTCACTACTGACAGTTCCCATGGCACGCCCATCTATTTTCCGCCATTTGAGAAATACCTCGTGTTCACCACCAAACAGGATACCATCAGCTTATAGGAATCTTCGTTCACAGCGCTTAGATCCAGAAGAAAGATGCCGTCAAATAAGCGTAAATCTTTCCTTGATCCCCGAAAGTAAAAAACGTTCGTACGACACCTCTAGCCGCCACGCCGGGAAGAACTTTGTAGTCCTCTACGCACGTCCGCACTGTCCGGAGGTCAGGCAAAGAGTCTCAAGCAACATGTTAATCTACATGTAGAAAGAAAAATGTGTTGGTCTTAAGATTTTGCCAGTTTTTATCCTATAATAATACTTATTTATTCTACACTAATTTATTTCAATATTTAATATTTGATTAAGATACCTTTTCAAATATTGACATATTTTTCTTAGAGTGATTTTATTTTATCACATATAGCAGTATTTTCTTAAATAAACCAAAAATAATATGTACTAAGTATGGTTAAATATTTATATCCCTCCAGTGGTTTGGCAACAATGCCTTTCTGCGAACAAAAGCCGGTGAAACATTGGTGGCCGTCGAGGCGAGCTCTCCAAAGCTTGTCGAATGATATTCGACGGTGTCCATAGTGAGGATTTTCTCTCGGTACACCTAATAGGCGAACAGTATTTGGATGGGTGATCGCCTATGCGCATCGTGTGTCGTCTATAAAAAGCGATAAATCCCCCACAGTCCGACTATTGGCAAGAGAGGCAAGCCTTTCTGTAAGTGAAGGATCATTAATGAGACGAATAGCTCTTCTCTGGATGGAATCAAGAATGCTTAGGGTTGTGGGGGCGTCATGCCCCAGATATAATATGCGAACAATATTCCAAGGAAGGTCGGATTTGGGACACATACAAAGTGTATAAATTAGAAGGGGAAAAATACTTTTGGCTCGAAAGAGAAATTCAAGCTTTTTGAAGCTGCCGTGGCTATAGATACAATGTGTTTATGCCAGTTAAGGTTACTTTCAAATGTGACGCCCACAAGATTGAAGGTGTCTTTGCTCTGTAAAACTCTGGCCGCTCATAAGTAGAGAATGAGTATTTAATGACTTTTTCGCGACAAGGAACATGATTGTGTTTTGGATACATTAAAATGGACGAGATTTTTGGCGCCCCAATCCAATATTAAATTAAGATCCTGCGAAAGAGATATTTGCATCGCTCTGTGTTTGTTTTCCAAATCAGGTTTAGTGATGGGTTTAGGAACCTGAAAACTGAAGTGAAGGGTACTATCGTGGTGAAGAAGAAACAATGTTGGTGCCAGAACTGAGCCCTGAGGGACTCCAGCATTTACTTGGTGAAAGCTTGAAGAATGGCCGTCCACAATAACTGATATACGTCGATCAGATAGATAACTAGAGAGCCAAGTACAGAGTATAGTTGAAAACCATAGAGGGAAGTTTATTAAGAAGTGCGGCATGCCAGACCTGGTCAAAAGCTTTGGATATATCAAGAGCAACCATCTGGGACTCACCTAGAAACTCAAAAGACTTATTTCAGCAGTGTCATACGAAGGAAAGAAGATCTGCTGTAGATCTTTGTGGAGTACACTAAATACTTCCACCATCGGGGTCGCAGCTGACGCTCACAAAAATTCATGTACAACCCACTTAAAGCATTTTAAGAGTTATGGACTAAAAGGAAATTAGTTATTTTACAGATTTTTTTGTTAATGTGTCGTTATTAAAAACAAAAAAATGAGATGCCAAAAAGAATATATGTTCTTGGGAGTTATACAGAAATTTCCCAACCAGTCTAAACTATGTTTAAAATGTCTTTATAAACCTCTACAAAAGGCAAAAGTAATGATGATGAACGTATAACTTTTAATTGTATGCCGGAATTACAATTTCCCTATATAAATGGGACACTTTATGTTAAATGTCACCAATTTATTTAATTAAGGATATAAAACCAAAGGCTCAATTTTCGTAAATGGGAATTAAAATTATCCGTTCGAAATGTCACATATAGGTTAAATAATTTTAATATTAAATTTAAAGATGATTTTTAATTTAAATACGATTTAAAAAATACAGGGTGTCTCTAAAAGGTCTGTACAACATGCTACTACAAACTCCTTGAGCCAAAATAAAACGATCTAACACAATTTATCAAAGTTTATCGTTTTCGAGATATAAGGTGTTAAATTTTTCACTTTATTCAAGTTATTTTTAACTAATTTTTTAAATATAAAAATATGTGTACAAAGATCAGGCTTAAGGGGTTTTCCAAGGTAAAGTATCGAAATTTACTAACGTTTCTGTTGTAAAATGTAGAGGAAGCCACCTGAAAGCCTCTTGCTTATGTTTAAATTGTAAAAATTATACGTTATTATTTACGTAAATAATAGAAAAATCTCCAATTAAATTAATATAAAATTAATTAAACTAAACCTAAAAATAAATTAAAATAATACTTCTTGTAGAGCTAACCCACCCCCAGAAAAACTTTAAGTTAGTTTTGGTTAGTTCTGGTTAGGAAAAAGTAATAGCAACGAGTCCTTGTTATTGAGCGCTCGTGCAACAGAACTAACCAGAACTTCTTATGGTGGCGGATTAGCTCTACAGGAAGTAATAATTTAATTTATTATTAATTAATTTTTTATTATTTAATTGGACATATTTTGGTGTTGTATTTGATTTTCACCCCAACTTTTTTATGACCAACGAAAAGTATTTTTCATAAGCTTTCCATAAAGGTGCCACATAAGGGGTGTTGCTATTTAAGATTTTTTAAGTAACTGGGGGTGCAGCTTAAGGTGATGATAAAGGTGTGTCAAAAAATACCCTATTTATTTTCCCCTGGTTTTGTAAAAACGGTATTTATTTTCTTTTTTGATATTTGCTGTGGTTTAGAAAATGTAGCCATTTGCTACGTTTATATCGAAAATGTAGCCATTTACTACGTTTATATCGAATAGTCAAGCTGGCTTGAAAACAAAGCGGCTTTGAAGCAATTTCCAAGTCTACGTGTTTATTTCATGGCTTGAAAGTCGATTGTAAATCGAGGTCAAGCACATTTCAGGCCATCGTCATACGCATGCGGCAGTTTTGCATCCAACTTCACAGTAGACATCAAATGAAAAACAAACTTTACTTTTTAATTTGTCCCGTTTTGTGTGCTGTTGTAGGTGTGAGCGTGTTTTAAAGTTTCTTCACCTGTTTTTCCACTCATATTTTGTATAAAAATGTGAAAATCATATATAAAATTGACGCTGATGACGTTCGAGGAACCATTCATCTGAAGTTAGACAGTTATTAAGCTCGCTTGAATCGTTTATATCGTGTTTCTAATCGGCTTCAGTAAAGTCAACTCTACTTATTTTCAGGCTTGACTTGAACGATTCAAGTCACAGCCAGTTTTAAAAGCCGCTTTAACTCAAGCTATCTTCAACTATTCGATATAAACGTAGTGATAGTACAGGGTCCGTCACGACGAGTTGAGTCGACAAGTATATAGGAAACGCCTAAAACATTTTTCTGAAAATTTATATAGGGGTAACTGAAAGAGCTTTCTTTAACAAAAATATTTTCAACTCTCGACAACTTCCGGTTATACCGGAAGTAGACATCAACTTCGTTATTTTAAATGGAATGTCCTATTTTTTATTGAATTTTTGAATCTACGTTAAATTCTTAATACAACTTTGTATAAAACATCATACACCTAGATCTAGCCATTTTAGCATTTCAGTTTTTTCGAAATATTTGACAGATGCACCTTAGACAAAAATAACAATTTCTTGAAATTCAAACAAGATAGGCTAAATATTTTCTGACTTTGATAAATAAGATCCATATCTTACCACTCACATGAATATTATCAAAAAAATATATCAGGTGCCCAAAATAACACGCATATTCTGATATTTTGAAAACTCAAAACTTCATTTTTAAATGTCAACCATATTTTTTTCTTCGCCAATGGATTCTACGCTACAAAAAGGGCACTTTATAATTACAACCCTATATTTAAAATGGACGGTTTGCGTATAAAGTGGAAAAAACGAAATATTTCTATCTTTATTAGGACACTCAAAAATGTCAGTTGGCTTTGGCATGAATGAATCAACAAAAAACAAAAGCTATTCTGACCACAAATAAAAATACTAGCAGTTGTTTTTTTGTTGATTCATTCATGCCAAAGCCAACTGACATTTTTGAGTGTCCTAATAAAGATAGAAATATTTCGTTTTTTCCACTTTATACGCAAACCGTCCATTTTAAATATAGGGTTGTAATTATAAGGTGCCCTTCTTTTGTAGCGTAGAATCCATTGGTGAAGAAAAAAATATGGTTGACATTTAAAAAAATTAAGTTTTTGAGTTTTCAAAATATCAGAATACGGTGTTAATTTTTGGGCACCTTGTATATTTTTTTTGACAATTTTCATGTGGGTGGTAAGATATGGATTTAATTTATCCAAAGTCAGAAAATATTAAGCCTATCTTGTTTGAATTTCAAGAAATAGTTATTTTTGTCTAAGGTTGCATCTGTCAAATATTTCGAAAAACTGAAATTGCTGCAAAATGGCTAGATCTAGGTGTATGATGTTTTATACAAAGTTGTATTAAAATTTAACGTAGATTCCAAAATTTAATAAAAAATAGGACATTCCATTTAAGATAACGACGTTGATGTCTACTTCCGGTATAACCGGAAGTTGTCGAGAGTTGAAAATATTTTTGTTAAAGACTGCTCTTTTAGTTACCCTCCTATATAAATTTTCAGAAAATATTCCTAGGCGTTTCCTATATACTTGTCGACTGAACTCGTCGTGACGGACCCTGTATATAAGTTTGTGGAAACGCACCCTGTATTTAAAATAAATCCATAATTTTGACTATTAAAGACTACCTTTGTAAGGATTTAAAATGTTTGACATTATTTAATACTAATTAGGATAATTGTTAAAGCGACAGACAAAAATAGAATAGATATAAAACACACAAATGTGTGTAATTAGTTAATGAACATAAATGTTGGCTTTACGTGACTTATTTGCAATTTGTTTTTCTACATTTATGGAAAATAGAAACTGTAATACAAAATGTATCATGAAATAAAATACTTTGATGTTATTCCAATATGTTCCGTAAATAGAGGGATTGTTTTTAAAAACTTACAAGGGATATACAGTGTGGGCCAAATTAAACTTGCACACTTTTTAACTAATAATAACTTTTTATCTGTTGCGCCCATTTTTTTTATTTTTAAGGGTCTAATAGGAAGATATCAGGAAAAATGCTTTTCGTTGGTCATAAAAAGCTGCCCATATAACATTTTTGGCCGGCGTTGTACATTTAATTTACTGGCATTGCCAAAAGGTATCAAAAAACGCGAAAGTGGGCAATTGGCCGTTATTAGGCCACGTGTTGCAGATAAAGTGATGGCATCCGTCATTAATAAGTTATTGGCAAAAAATGCGTTTAAGATGATGGCATCCATCATTAATAAGTTATTGGCAAAAAGATAACAAAAATACATTAAAGTGGGCAAATGCAGATACTCCCAAGCAGCAAGCTGACGTCTTATTGACGAAAATTGTCGCATATACTTTTTTTTAAAAGCTAAAATGATGCTATATTTTATTTGAAAATTAAAATAGGAATAAACTCCTTACTGCATGCAATTTCCTTGCAATGCAGATTTTTACACTAGCCGAAGATATTTCTTTCAAAGCTAAGTGAGATCACCTTCAGCAGACCGCTCTCGGATTATTTTTGTCTAATGGGTACGGTTTAGACGATAAAAAGCGAAGATATTGCAGAAACGTAGTAGTTTATTGTCCATTACGCCATCTATCGGTATGTCAAAAAACTATTAAATATATATAATATTTTTATTAACACGTCTTTAAAACTTTTAATAAAGTTTTAAACAAAATGTTTACAGCTCCTAACAGTCTACTTGAATATCTTGCCTTCTTGACTAGCCATCACCAATTAATCATACAACACACACTTATTAGGTAATGAATACATTTAATTATGTCTAATAAAAAACTCTTTTCTTTAAAAAAGAAACTAAAAAGCTAGAAAACCACGTAGAAAACAAATGCACAAAGCGGTCACCTTCGGTCGAAATTAACGTAGCTAATTTTACCATCATTTAATTTTTATTCGCTTCAAAATACATAATAAACATTTTGTTTGACCTAATTTTTATTTGCATGATTTTTAGCAATAAAATGTTATGAAAAGGCCATTTCCTTTAAATTATGTAAAAAAACATAAAATAATTTTGTTTAGCTGCCATTATAAATAAAACAGATCAAAAAATTGCTTTAATGTTAGTTAACTACCAATAATAATATGGTTTAAAAAGTATGAATATGCGTTGAAGGTTTGCCTTCAAAAATTTAATATTTATTTGCCTGCAACAAAAACGCGTGCTTTATTTAATCAGGATTGGTATGCTGCCATTTTTGTATGCTTGCCGGCAATTCGCCTGCATGTAAAATTTATTGGCAATTAAGTGTTTATTTAGGGTTGACTTTTTAATGCGTATAAGATGGGCATAATATTGCCACCAATTGCCAATGCTTTACCATCAATGCCAATATGAAAAATGTACATTGCCGGCAAATAGTGTTTGCTGGGCCTGTACTTTTCTAATAAATTGTCTACTGCCTTTTTGTTCTGGTTAGCAAATAACAAACTGTCCACAAAATAGCCATCCTATTTATCCAATTCCGACTTTATTGGACACGTGTAAACCGCAGCAGTTGACCAGAAATAAAATTACGGTCAGTCTCAGGAGACATGTGTCTTTTGGCCAGACCATCTACCCTTTATTGTGTGACCAGACACCCTACAAATTTAATGGAGGACAAATCGATGTGTTAATAGGAAGAAAAAAAATCACCAAGATAAATCAAAGAGGCTATTTATAATTAAATTATTTGAGCAGCTATCACAATTTTTTTCTTAATTCTCTTAATTCTAAAAATCTTTTAATTATTGTTCCGGAATAAGGGCGTTATTCTACAGCGTTTTATCGTTGATATATGTAAATTTTCCTAGGTAATTACAACATTTAGGTGCTGCGCTCTTGGTTTAATTAATACGCAAAATTTTCCTTTTATAACCTTGACACCTAACACAACACCTAACTAGAACAAACTTCTATACATTTTTTTCAAAAACTTAAAATTAATGGAGATACAGGATGTTGATTTTTTTAATATTATTTTTTTATAAGTTTTTTCTAGTGTACTAAATTTCGCCAAACATGCATACATATCAGGGATGTTGCGAATATTCGCATCCGCATCCGCATCGATTTAGATATCCGCATCTGCATCCGCATCTGCATCCGCATCTGCATCCGCATCTGCATCCGCATCCGCATCCGCATCCGCATAAATCGATGCGAAGCTGATCCGGATGCGGATGTGCAGCAGGTCACAACAAAAGAAAGGGGCGGGCCGGCGAGTGGCGCGTGTTGACCGCACGATTAGCCAATCGAAAAGCAACAATTTTGTTTTAGACTTCAGTAAATTGGTGACGATGACGCGTCTTGCTATTGTTTGAAATACAAACAAGGACTTGATATAACTACTGTCTTTTTTTTAACATACCCACACTTAAGTTTTTGGTACAGATCTGCATCCGCGGATGTGAACCTCTTAAAATCCGCATCCGCATCCGCATCCGCGGATATGAAAAAATCTGCATCTGCAACATCACTGATACATATCACTAATGATTCTTTGTATTTACTCTATTAATTTAACGCCAATAGTCAATGCTAAAAGGCCTAAAACTTTAGAAAAATAACTATTTGTTTTAATCTTTTTAAAAATTTGGATATAAAATTAATTTAAAAAGGTGCTCTTCTTGCATAGCTAGAGACTGTGTTGTCTTCCGACGCGAAGCGAAGGTAAACTATAAACCAAGAGCTAAAATCTAAATTTTTTTTTGTGTTTAATACACATTTTTTTCTGTTATAGGAATAAACGGCGACTTGTTATTGAAAAGTCAGAAAATCAATCATGTAAAAATTAAAGTTTTAAACTGGTCGACTGGTATATTTGAAACACAATTAGACCTTGCAATACTATAGAATTGTCTCAGAAACCCAAAAATATTAAAATATACAGGGTGTTCGAATTAAAAATTTAAAATTGTAGTCATTTCTGGTTAAACAGGAAGTAACTAAAAAGTAGGAAATATGCGAAAACTCTCCTCTTTCTACAGTGACCGCCAGAAATGTTGAACCATATGGAAAACTTTTTAGTAGTTTTCGCTTGTGTTATATTTGGTAATTTGCACCCACCTCGTATACGCTGTGATTTATTTAAGTTTTGATCAAGTGTTTTGTGAGTTTCGGTATATGCAGAGATTTTTATCAAAAATATTTTTTTGAGAAATCAAAAATAAAAAGTTTTCTATATGGTTTAACATTTCTGGCGGCAGAGTTGGGTAGTATTCGAATACTCGGTATTCTAAATACTATTCAGAACACATTTGTGCGGTATTCGAATACTATTCGAATAGATTTATGTATTTGGTATTCGGTATTCGACGAAATACTTTTTTGGTCAGTATTCGGTATTCTTTATTCTGAATATCGTTTTTGAATATTGTGGTATTCGAATACCGATATTCGAATACTTGTATTCGAGTACTGGTATTCGAATACCGGTATTCGAATACTGATATTCAAATTCTTGTATGAAATCCTGAATTTAAATACTGTTTGCTTATTTTATGAATATTACGTTACTTTATATATATCATCATTTGCAAACTAACAGTTTAGGAAGTTAGTTTTACAAATTAAAAAAAATGTAATTTAATATGTTTTTAAATCTTGATCTGTTGTTTCTATGGTCCTAATAGGTAAGTAATTTTGAACAGATATACATTTATTTTTACCAACAAAAATATATCTAAATTAATTTTTTTAACTTCTTTGGGGTTTTGCTATTAAAAAACAAGTAACTTGGTACAACATATAAAAAGTGACATTGTTTTCTATGTATTAGGTTAGACTAATATGTATTTATTTCCATTTTATACAGAAGGAATGTGTATAATAAATTTTATTATGTCAGTTTAAATCAGACTATCTGGTAAATCGTAGATAGTATGTACATGTATCCCCATTCCAAAAGTGAAGTCAATAGTTTAAAAAATAGAAAAGTTATTTCTGGAGAATGTGGGAGCATCTTGTATGCTTGAAATGATTAGTTTTTAAGCAAGAACAAGGTACGCCACTGCATTTTTGTTATGGAAAAACGTAGAAAAATAAGAATGAGTTACTTTTCCAAGAGAGGTTTTTTTGCTCTTCAGTATTCATGAATACCCAATCGTGGTATTTATGAATACCGAGTAATCGAATACTTTTTTTGTAAGTATTCGAAAATATTCGGTATTCGAATACTTTTTTTACGGTATTCGTATTCGTATTCGAATACCAAATTTCAGTATTCGACCCAACTCTGTCTGGCGGTCACTGTTTAATATAATATGGTGTGTCTAATTAATTCGTTGACACCCGGTATAAACTATTCGAAATATAGCAGAGGTATTTATTAAATTTTAACTTATACAGATGTAGGGTCGGCGTTTAAGGAGAAACAAAATTAGGACCCTTCTCAAGGGGGATGTTTGTATCCGTGCTAGTGTCACTAACCGCCATCAATATGCTAATTTAATGGAATTAGGATGCCTGGAATAAGTTATAGAGGTGTCAGGAACATAATGGGGAAATAAAAACTTTTAACTTATGGTATTATTTTATATAATAGATCATATGGATGGTAATTAGTTGGGTACACGCCAAAAAATTAAATTAAAAAAGTAAAAAACCAAAAAATTAAAACAAGTAAAAAGATAATTTAAAATCGACGTTTCGGTGGCAAATCTGCGACCGTTGTCAAGATAAATTGAATAGAAATAATAAAAATAAAAATTAACTATTATTAGGTTTTAAATTTAAAAATTTTTATATTTTTTTAGGAGATTCTGAAATGTCTTTGACATTAAAATGTCAAATATGTTTGTTTGGTTATAGTGTCATAGTGACATAGATAACTGGTTGCTGGTGTATTTATTGTTTATATTACAAAAAAGGTGAATAGTTAGTTAATTTTTAGTCTTCCTAAGATACTTCAGTATCAAGCAAAGGCAACCAAGTGTTATTTAAATTAACTGAAATTGATGCTACACAATTATCTTTATTTAATAATATATATGCACTTTCTTTAATTTTGCGTTTTTTAAAACAAGTTTCCTTTGCTAAAATGCTCGAAGCATCCCAGTTTATTATATGATCGTTATCAAATGCTTGTTGGCAGATTTTTGATTTGAAATTCAAAAAATAGATTGATATAGAGATGAACAAAAGAAACTAAAAGTTTCTAGATTAGAATATAAAACTATGAAAAAATAAAACTCTGCCGACAAAAGAAGAACCTGAACGATCACTTCCCTTACATCAGGTCGAAATCTAGCCTTCGGGCCAGAGGCCCCGGGCTATTTCGACCTTCAGGGCATTATAGTCCTAGTAACGCCCTTGATACATAAATAGCTATTACCCTTTTGATAATAACCCTTCAAAATTTCATTTTTCTTAAATATCTCTGTTCTTTAAATTTGGCACTTAACCGGTTTGAACCGGACACCCTTCAATTATTCAATGCTCAAAAGCATAGTATAATATCTGCGTTGTGTAGTTTACATTCCAGAAATATAAGCTTTTCTCGTGTTACCTCGTATACTAAATCTAAGTTAACATTTCATAAAGGATCCAATCTTGGCAGTTTGCAGAATCACTTACTAGGTAAAAGCAATGGTAATTTAAGATTTTTAAAATAGTATATTGTGGTACAAGCACGGAATGTTACTCATTTCTCACGAGTAGTAAGTAGAGTAAATAATCTATTTGACCAAAATTATATTGGGATATGTCTATCCCTTATAGTTTTGAAATATGGCCATCCAAATCAGCCATCTTTACTAATCACCACTAACAAAAAGTCTGGTAAACCATCAAGGGCACTACTCAAACTCACAAATCGAGTTTTAACACACTTAATACGTATAAATCTATACAAATTCACGGCTGTATACAAACTTGAACAGTATTTTAAACCGTTTCAATACCCAAAATCCGTAACAGGATCAAAGCTAGCTACCTGCATATTACCTGCTTCTTTCGACTTGTTTACGTTTAGCAGCGCCCCCATCGGTAGTTAAAATCGCCAATTATTCAATGCTTAAAAGCATGATATAATATAAACGTTGTGTGGTTTACATTCCAGAAATATAAGCTTTTCTCGTCTTACCTCGTATACTAAATCTAGGTTAGCATTCCATAAAGGGTCCGTAAAACAGCGATAGGGCTGAATTAAATCTGATACCGTTCCCTCCTTTGCCGTTTGATAGTCAAATGACATACGCAATCTTGGCAGTTTGCAGAATCACTTACCACGTAATAGCAATGGTAATTTAAGATTTTAAAATTGTTTATCCAACACTTACATATAATATCTACATAATTGATCAGATTTTGAGGATATAAAGTGTACTATAAGTCACTAGTGAGCTAAAGTACCCTTTAGCTCACTAGTGAATTATAGACTTTAGCTCACTAGTGACTTATACTAATTCTTTATTACTTCCAACATTTCACAATTAAAAAAATAACATAAAACAACTAATATATTATACTACAATTTATTCGTGTTTATATTAACAGTAATTGTTATATTAGATTTATCTTGGACAACGTTACATTGTGCGGAGTGTTCTTCAGGAAGTCTTTCAGCACTAGTACTTGCCTTGGTGCGCTCTTCACCCTGTATTCGTCTTGCAATCTCAAACTTGTTAGAGATGCAATCTACTAAATATCCTTCTGCCACGGTAGAAGACTTCCACCCGCCATGGCGTTTAAGGTTGGTGATATCGGCCCCAGCGTTGACTAGAAGTGTCGCTGAAGAACGCCGCATGCTATGACCACTATATAAGATTTCATCAGGTAGTTGCAAATAATGAGCAACTACTCTCGGAATTTTCGAAATTTTATTTATTCCTACGCATTGCCTCGTGCATTTGCCTTTTGAAAGTTGACAAAAAATCTTTTGTACGGCGTGTTCTCTGGCCTTAGGGACACATATTTTCTAAATAATTCAAGCACATTTACCAAAAATCCTTCTTTTAAAATTGTAAAGCTTCTCGATTTGTTCGTCTTGGTATCAGGTATAGAAACATATATGTACTGGCCTTTATCTACTATATCTTCAATACTTAAGCGAGTTAGTTCGTCACAACGGCATGCACCAGCGATTCCCAATATCAATGCAACCTATAAAAATCCGAACAGATAAATATTTAATACCAGAAACTAAAGTAAATTCATACCTTTGACATTAAGTGCTCGTCGTCAGGTGCCTCAGCCAAAAATTTTTCGATGTATTGCCTCTTCAGAATTTTTGCCTTTTTCGGTTTGAAATTTCTTGAATTGCTCTTCAAATAAGCGATAACTTTTCCATACGTCCCTATATCCACGTTCTTATATACTTTTAAGGTCGTTTTTATCATTGAATACTTGGTCCACATTGATGAGGGAGCAACTTTTTCGATAAAAACAGAAAGTAAGCCATAATAACATCTTCATTTATAGTACCAACTCCTCGCCTTTTCCTCCATGCTTCAAAATCTTTAAATTCTTTATTGTACGTTAGTTTTGACTTCTCTGGAATTAAACTGCAAGTCGCTACCGCAGCTTCTTCCAAAATTTCCGCAGGAACTTCACAATTTTCCATTTCTGCAAAGCATTTTTATATTTGTCTACAAAGTTGTTTACTAAACAAACCCGTAGTTACCAACAAAATGCATTACAACCAAACAAGCTTGCTTTCCAAAAATACAAAATTTTGTTGCTGGTGTTGACAATGACAAGTAACAAATAATGGATGACGTTTTCAAATTATTTTCGATATTAAAAACGATTTATACGAAAGTGTTGGATAAAATTTTGTATTAGACACGTAAGTTATTACATATAAGTCACTTAAGAAAATTACGTTAAACTCTTTCTTGCGTGACTTATATGTAATATAACTCACTTATCTAATAAATAACTATTATTGTGGGACAAGCACGGAATGTTACTCATTTTCCACGAGTAGTTGGTAGAGTAAATAATCTATTTGACCAAAATTGACACAGTTACACCTATTAGACCTTTAAAAATGAAAAAGATAGGCCCCACCCTTCCTTATTTTCTCAGAAATACAATTTATCAAATAATGTAGTGCTAGTATACCGGGTGATGCATCGCCGGGCGGGACATAGGAAATCCCATAATTTTTAATGGGGTCAATTATTGGCTCCCCTAATTATTTTAGAGAAAATTTCTATTAAAGTTTATTGAAAAGCATACAAACGAATTAAGTTAAGTTAAACTAAACTAGAGTAACAAATTTCAAGAACTTATGACATTTTTCGCTCTACGATTTTTTGATAATAATAAAGCACTTAATTTCAAAATGACAACGTTATGTCACGCTAACTGGTATTTTTATTGTTGTTCATAAATATGAGGCGATAATAATGTAACAACTTTTATAGCTATTTATGTATCAAGGGCGTTACTAGGATTATAATGCCCTGAAGGTCGATATAGCCCAAGGGCTAGATTTCGACCTGATGGGCATTATAGTCCAGTAAAGCCCGTGGTGCATACAATGCTTTATGTTTTACCCAAAAACGAGTTTTTCAATGACTTATTACATTATTTATTCGCAATATAAAAAATAGTTGCACCTGTACCTGTATACGTAAGTAGATAATGACTGGTGTTAAGTTTGACTTTGATGTTTCTATCAGTTAGTCAGTTGGCATTTTCTATTTAACGATTTGCTCAAAATGGAAAAAATCCAAAAATATAAGAGAAAAGGCCATAAAAGCGACCAAAAATCTTTTGCCAGTTAAATCAAGGCAACAGTATGATCGGGAGTATGGCATATTTGGTATTTGGAAAGATGCGAACGCAATTCTTCAAATAACCGAAACCGTTTTAATGGCATATTTTCAGGAACTGGTAAGTTATTGATTTTATTTTAATACATATGTTTGTATAAACTTGATCTTTATTGTGTGAGAAATAAAATTGGATAAGCAATAAAATTTCCATATTAGCGCATTGGGGCATTATAAGCGGGCATTATCATAATGCCCGCTTATAATGCCCTAGGTGTGATGGCAGGTATTATTGCTACCATAACATATTCCGTTTCTAAGGTATTACAGATCAATAATAGATGGGTAAAACATAAAAAATATATTAGCATCTAACTAGCAAACGGGTTAACCGAAAAATCAAAAGTTTTTACCATGGACGTAGATTTGCATGCTCTCTACCAGATGCTAAAGGTAGATAAAAATACTACTTACTTTTTTAAAGTCTCATTGCTGATTTTTATGTATATTTTAGAAAACATTAAATAACATTCATAATTAATATTCGTCTTATACCAGACTCATAATTTATACAAGGCGCTTTAAAACTTCCAAAAAAATAATTTAACTTTACTTACAACTTCAGTTAAAAATTTTATATATAATACTTAGAAAACCAATTTAATAATATTTTTACAAGGAACCAGACCAATCAGAGGGGCCATACACTTCCCCAGAAACACACGAAGGCTTCCTATGTATATAAACGCGATCGTGATTGTAGATAGTTTTTTACAATTTGTAATTAATAATTTAATTAACAATCTAATCAATCTTTAGTAATAATAAAGAAGAATGTTCACATTTATTAATACCAATAATTACTGCGTACTTAACAATATACAGTGTGTCCCAGGATAGGTGTAACAAGAGGACAAATGGAATATTTTAAAGTGTTTAAACGTCCTTTTAGGAGAAAGAAATAGAAAAGAAACAGAATAGAAAAGAAATTTATTTCTATTAAAAATTCGTACTATGTAAAGGATTTTCTATAAATATTCGGCAATGCTCGACTTACATCGTTTGTTCTTCGATTAATACTATACAACCAGAAAACGTTAAATTGTAGTAGATGCCTTGTTATAAAAGAGAGAAAAGAAGAAAATTTGTGGTTGGAAGTTATTGTTGTTATTTGTTAAAATTACTGTCATTATTGTTAAAATATTTTTTTAATATTTACTTTGTAGTATATAATTTTTCGGGTTTTGTTGTTAGTTTTTATTTATTATTATTTTTTTGCCATTTATGGATCCCATATTAGAATTTTTGTTGATGAGGAAGAGGAAGTTTAGCGACAGTATGAAATCCAACTACAAAAACGGATACTAAGGGATAATCTGGATCCATTTAACCAAGTGCATTAAGATGTTCTGTTAATTTTTCCCAAATTTTGTTTCAGTTCCTTGGAGTGTCCATCAAATTTTTGAATTTGTTCTTTACTAACTGAGGATATGTCTCCAAATAATTTAAAATAACTTCCCAATGTTCGGGTTTTGTTTTTAACTCCCGATCTTGAAATAAAAGTAAAAACAAACACTATAAATGCAAAATTTATATTATAATGACTATGTGTTTTTTTATTTACTTAAGAACTTCCCCATTTTTGTAATATCCTATTTTATTTTGATGTTATGTTATATTATTTATTGAAAAAACACTATAAAATGACAACCATAGAAATGTCAACATTCACAACAAAAATCAAATGTCAAAATGGAAACGAAAATGTGCGAGCGAGATACCCAAATATAAATATTAGAACAATAGATAAGGAACGAAAATTAGAAAGATGCAAAGTGCTCTGTCTATCTCCACGTCTTCGTTTTCTAGATCGGCAACTGCGAATACAACCGAAAAGTCTTGCATAGTGCCGAATAGAAAATAATAGAAATAGACAGGAGAAATTTTCTTTTCTATAGTTACATAGTTCCCTCTACTGGTCTCATGGTTCAAAACAAATAAATACCAAATTTTACTTTAATTAGTATTATACAGGGCGAGTTAAAACTAAAATTCTCAGAAGTAAACTACATTTATTTTTAAAATAGAACAATATTGTAGAGAATTTAATTGTTAAAAATTTTAAATTAAAGCAAGAAAGTAAAAATAAATGTTTTTGTCTATTATTTACATTACGCATTACAACTTGAATAATGGACAAAAGCCTAATCAGTCAAGTTAATGCGTATTGTAAAAAATTGACACACATGTTTTTTTTTAACTTTAATTCTTTAATTTTAATTTTGACTCAAAATTTAATTCCCTTTAACATTTACTTTTACAATATTGTCTTATTTTAAAAATAAAAGTTCTTTACCGTTAGAGTTTTTCATATTTTAAGTTAGAACTCGCCAGGAATAATACCAATAAGAGTAAAATTTGGTATTTATAAGTTTTGGAACCATGCGACCAGTTTTCCTAAAAGGACGTTTAAACACTTAAAAATATTCCATTTGTCCTCTTGTAACAACAATCCTGGGACACACTGTATATTTTTAAGTATACACTAATTATTAGTGTAATAAATGTGAACATTGTTTTCATTATTACTGAAGACCGATTGGATTATTAATTAAATTATTAATTACAAATTGTATAAAACTATCATCTACAATCACAATCGCGTTCATATTCAGAACCAACCTTTGTGTGTCTGGGGAAGTGTTAGGTCCCTCTGATTGGTCTGGCTTCTGTAAAAATTATTATTGAATATTATACACTGTGTGCAAAAGTCCCGGAACCCTAATAATTCGCAAATGCGCTCATTTTTGAAAAGTCTTTCAAATAAAGTTTATAGATAAATTTTAGATCTATTTTATAAAAATATGTTTACATGTACAGGGGCATCACAACGAGAAGATATGACACAAGGTTACCTTAAATGGAATGGTGTATATTTTATTGGATTTTTGAATTCTCCACAAAATTTTAACATGACTTTGTGTAACATATGCTATACCCTAAACTCACTAGTTTAAAGATACAAGGGTTTAAAGTATTTTATCGATATTTTTTATTTTTACCTGTTACAATATTTACCTAGTTACATTTACATAGTAACATTTTGGGTATGTATGACATGTATAAGTGACGTTTGATAATTATTGAGCAGTTGTTAGTTAAACTATTTAAATTAACTAGTCATGGTACTTTCTGAGAAAGAGAGAATAACGCTTCTTGCTGATTCGAGGGTTTGGGGATCATGAGTGGTCTTACCAAGAAACCCGAGATCTTTTTAATACAACATTTAAAAAATAGGGTTTATTTGACAAGACCAGAAAATATCGATGAACTAAAAGGAAGAATAAGAAGAGAATGTGAAAACATTACTCCGAATATGCTACAAAATGTTACAAATGCTTTTTATTACAAAGTAGCACATTGTCGAGCTGTTCCAAGGAGGTCACTTCCAACATTTAATTAAATAGGTTAAGTTTTTACAAGTTATTTTTGTGTCAATTCTGTTTTAATTAATAAGTGTTTTCATATTTTAAAAGTTAATAAATATTTACATTCTATTTTTTTAAACCCTTGTATCTTTTTTAAAGTAATGAGTTTAGATATTAGCATATGTTACACAAAGTCATCAGTTAAAATTTTGTGGAGAATTCAAAATCTAATAAAATATACACTATTCCATTTAAAAAAGGTAACTTGTGCCTATATCTTCGTTGTGATGCCCTCTGTACATGTAAACATATTTTTATAAAATAGATCTAAAATATATCTATAAACTTTATTTGGAAGACTTTTCGATAAATGAGCGCATTTGCGAATTATTAAGGGGTTCCGGGACTTTTGCACACAGTGTATATAAATATTAGGACTAAGGTTGTAAATAAAGTTACATTATTGTTTTGGAAGTTTTAAAGCGGTTGGTATAAATTATGAGTCTGGTATCAGACGAGTATTAATAATGAATGTTATTAATATTTTCTAAAATGTACATAAAAATCAGCACTGAAATTTTAGGAAAAGTAAGCACTATTTTTATCTATCTTTAGCACCTGGTACCTATAAATTGGCCGTCGGCTTAGCTAGAAAATATGCATACACGCATGGTATACCGGGTGTTGCTCCGTCGAGGTGGGACATAGGGAATCCCATGTAAATTTTGAAGTGGTCCAATATTGGCTCCCCTAATTATTTTAGAAGAAAATATATTTAGGATTTTTTAAAGAGCACGAAAAGTTATACCCAGTGTACAAATTTCAGCTCTTCTCAGTCCGCCAGCTAAGAGATAAATGCTAAAATAAGTTACGAATCTCCTATCTTCTTACCCGCCTTGTATTATTAGAAGTTTATAATAAAATACTGGAAAAATTATTTAACCTCTTACTCTCAAGTTGTCAGATCAATGTCACATCATTCTTAAATAATGAACTACTTAAATCAAGAAAAAATCACTATTATAAAATGGTTTTACCAGGGAAATAGTTATCGAAGAGTAGCGGACATGTTTGCAGCCTATTTTCCCAATAGGCCAATACCAAAGTAAATCGACAATAGAACGGACGATAAAAAATTTGAAACTACAGGCACAATAATCAATAATTGCAAATGTAAAGAAAATCGACGTGATCTTACGCCAAACAATTTTTTCTATGGGGAAATTTAGAAACTAAGCTACCAATAAAAAATTTGAAAATTTAGTCCAGCTAAGGAATGCTATTTCCGCTGAATGTGCCAGAATATGGATTATAATCGTTTGGGTTATTGTCTGGCAGTTAATGGAGGAATATTTGAACATTTAGATTAAATCCTGATATTTTCGTCATAAATTGATTTCTAAATGTAGAAAAATTTGTTTTATTGTCTTGCGTAACTGTGAGTGCATGTGTTGGAATTAGCTGTAAAGTAAAATGAAATGCGAGGATTCTTTTCGAAATTCCCGTATAAAATTGTTCAGTTTTGGCAATGACATTATAAGTTAATGATCTAAATTATTACTGATAAATCGATATGGTGCTTTATTGTTGATTTCTAGAGTACAGGGAGCATAATGAGATACTACGTTGCAGAAGTATTAAGCAGTTTACTCTTTACTGGTTGGTTGAAAAATGCTCAAATTTTCATTTTGGGTGGAACTTACTGTGCTCTTCAATAAATCTAATAGCATTTTTTCTAAAATAATTAGGGAGCCAATATTGGACCACTTCAAAATTTTAGTATTCCCTATGTCCCTATGTCCCGCTCGACGTGCGCAACACCCAGTATACTAGCACTACATTATTTGATATATTTTATTTTGAAAAAAATAAGTTGGGTCTGGGGCACTGAGATCTTAGACTATAATTAGGTATAATTAGGTAAAAAGTTTGCAAGTTTAATTTTGCTCAGCCTGTATATAAATCTAAAAACATATTTCTGAACATAAATAATTGCTGCTAACACATTGGATGGGTCCTTTTCGTCCTGTTTCGCATTCCAATCCGCTTTGGGGTCACTTAAAATATAATTTTCATTAAAGGATTAACTCAACCGCAGCAAACAACAATGTGGTGTGTTTTGTTCCTGATTTATCCTTTCTCAATTTCACTTTGATAATTTGTGCGGCCACGTAAACCAAGCTTACTGCCACATAGAATTATCAACAAAAATTTGTATTTTGTTTGTAACTTTAATTAAATTTATTAAATAATGAAAACCAAAATACTTACTTTTAACGTGAAAAGTGTCAAGCGCTGCTGCAGTGACATATCCATCAAATCCATATACAGGATGTTCCACCGGGAACTGCCGCGAACGATTCTCAGAAAAGTACGCTTTGGAAAATTGTGAAAATTCGGTAACACTATAAAGCCAGTGGGAGACATACAACTAAAATATTTTGACAGCTTTACCCCTTCCGAGTTACAACCTCAAGTTATCACCAACTTTTCTTATTTATATATTGAATACCCTATATACCTTTATTTTTAGATTCTGCGTAAATTCTAAACATAATTTTATGTATAATGTTCTATACCTAAGTCCAACTGTTTTTGACTTATTTTAAATTTTATGTCAAAAATGGCGTTTACTGTGTGCCATTACATCAGCCAAAGCTAAAGCGTACTTAAAAGAATTGTTAGAATAAAATAAATATTAAATTCCTAACTATTTCAAAGGCTTCTCAAATTTTAGAATAGACATCCTTATACACACTTAAGCTGCATTTTTTGATTGCCCTATAGAAGAGAGGAAAAAAAAAAGATAGGGGGTTCCTACTCTGAACGCATTGATTCCTCAGAGGTTTTTGTCTAGATTTATATTTTTAAAAATTACTTTACTTTCTCTTTCTTATTTGTAATTAAGCTGTAAACATTATTCATAAATTATGTTTAGAATTTTACGCAGAATCTTAAAAATGATTAATGTATAGGGTGTTTTATTCAAAATAAGGAAGTAAACATTAACTTCCGGCATAACCGGAAGCTGTCGAAAATATTTTATTGATCCATTGACCTAATAATGTAAGCAAATTTTCAAAATTTTCCAAAGCGTACTTTTCAGAAATCGATGGCGGCAGTTCCCGGTGGGACACCCTGGCATACGTAAATCATAACGTACGACCAAATGACCCTAAGGACGAGCCGCGCCTATTGGACTATCAGACCCACCTCAAACAGGGATACCAATTATTAACAAATAGGAAATTCTATTCTATTTCTATTTTTTTTTTCTTGGTTTTGGTCCCTTCAGGTCCAATCCACCTCACTCCTCCCCTTCCGGGATCTCTCATGCTTTCAGGGCTTCGTCGGCGGAAAATCTGGATAATCAAGCTTCTTGTAGCTCCCAGAAATTCCTTCCAAAAAAGAAAACAAATAATTCAACTATCGATGCAATGCATAAATTGTCGATCGTGTCAAACCAAGATCTGCTACTGGTGTTACGTATAACCTTCACTCTCTACTGACAGTTCCCATGGCGCCCATCTATTTCCGCCATTTGAGAAATACCTCGTGTTCACCACCAAACAGGATACCATCAGCTTATAGGAATCTTCGCTCACAGCGCTTAGATCCAGAAGAAAGATGCCGTCAATTTAGCGTGAATCTTTCCTTGATCCCCGAAGGTAAAACACGTTCGTAGCGACACCTCTAGCCGCCACTCCGGGAAAAACTTTGTAAATTCGCGCACGTCCGCACTGTCCGGAGGTCAAAAAAGGATTAACAAATAAATGCAACACGAGATTTTTCAGAGGTTAGTTCTGGTAAGTAAGTAAGTAAAGTGCTTTAATATTTTCAAACATAAATTAGAGCTATTTATTAAAATAAAAATCAGCAAATCTTTCTTACGAATATATAGCATCTACTATAGTTTGTTACCTTAAGGCTTGCAGCTAGATTTCGGACTCCACCACCTCCTCCATGTCTATCATTAGCTGGACCTCTTCTCAGCTTTATAATCACTACCCTCACAATGTTTATAAGAAAAATTAGGTTAAGAAATATAGTGGCACCGACCGGTATTTGTTGGATGATGTCAAATCTGGATTCATTTAACCAGCACCTGAAACAATAAAAATAATATTACATTTTGTTTATAAACTGTTTTCTAAGATATTTTTTCTCTTAAGTAAAATTAAGTTTTTGTTAATAAGTAAATAAATAAATAAATAAATAAATAAATAAATAAATAAATTAATTAATTCATTAATTAATTAATTAAATAATTATTAGATATTTTTAAGAGCTGCAAAACCCTCTCAAAAACTTTTTTTTGTTAGTTCTTCATTTTTTTTTTTTAATTTATTATTTTTCAGGGCGATGACCAGTTTGGGTGGGCGGGGCGGTATGGTAATGTCGGCGACTACTTCTTTGCATAAAGTTTTGAGAAAAATTTAAAAAGATTTTTTTTTAAATTTGTCAATATATCTAATTTTTGTAAAATGAATAAGACCTTTTTTTTTATTGCATTTTTTTAAATTTAGGTGTGACCCAGTAAAGTAAAATTAAATATTTAAAGAAACCATCTTAGCGATAACTGAGCAAAAAATATGCTAAAGTAGACTCCGCAAATTCACCTTTTTTGTTTGAGACTTTAAGAATGTCCTGTCCTGTGCTCTAACACTCTTGCCCAACCTTAAAAATAAAAAATAAAATAAGAATGGGCTTTCTTTTAAAGCACAGAATTAACCATACCTGCGTCGTAATGAATTTTTGTGTTTTCGAAGTCACAAAATTTGTGTCGTGGTACTTAACCAGAACTAACCAGAACACCCACTAGAACCACTAATTAGAGCTAACCAGGGCTACTTTAGGGAAATTTTCCAAAAACGATTTTCCCAGTGTTTGTCGTTCTGGCACAGGCGTAGTTCTTTAGGGGGCTATAATAAATCTATATTTTTTTTTTCATTAAATCATAACAGTAAAGAAAATAAAGAAAAACATTGATCATCAAGAATGACCTTGGTGATTTGAAAAAAAAAGTAACATTTCACTAAAAAATATACATATATTTTTTTTAATTTATTGCAGCTATTTAAGCCCATTTAAATTTTTATTATCTTTAAAGAGTTTAAAAATTCGATAGCTTTGATTAATTATTTAAAATTATAGAAATCGTAACTTTATGTATGCATGAATACGAAAAGTTAACACTCTAATAATAAACGCTATAAAAGTCAAAAAAGAATATTACCTCTTTTAAAAAATAAGCTGCCAGACTCAATTGCATCATCCACATATAAGCCAAATTTAAAAGTTAAAAAGACAATTTACAAGAATTTGGCTCTTCTCACAAACCACACAATTTTTTTTTCTGCTGTGTTTATGCTCCTAAAACTGTATTAAGCTTAATATAAATTCTAAAATACTATCTTAATTATTACATTTAATTATTATTTTAAAAATATTATTGTAAAAGGAAGGTGTTTCTATACAGGGGTTCGCTCCAAAAACAATTATTTACATCCAGTAAATGCCTTCTTCACATACAAGAAATAATGATACGATGTTATATATTATTTCTTATTTTAGTGTTAAGGGCTATTATTTAGTAAGAAAATATATAGGGTGTTCCATAAGAAAAACATCAAGTTGGCATCGTAATCCCTTTAATGCAGTCCCTGTATAAAAATATTTGGGACAAAAATAGCAAAGTGTATAAATTTGTAATAAGAAAAATACTTTTGGCTCGAAAGAAACTGCTTTCTTTTGAATGCCGGCTATAGATACAATGTGTTATGCCAGTTAAGGTTATCTTCTAAATGACTGCGCTAAGATTACGTCTTGCTCAAAATTCAAGGCTGTTCATGGCAGAGGATATATTTGACACACTCTTTTCGCGACAAGGAATATATTTGTGTTTGGACAAGAAATGGACAGATTTTTAGCGCCCCAACCATACAAATTAAGATCCTGCAAAGAGATATCTGCATCGCTCTGCGTTTGTTTTCCAAGTCAGGTTTAGTAATGGGTTTAGAACCCTGAAAACTGAGTGAAGGGTACTATCGTCGGCGAAACCGAATGGAATTTTAGTTGTGAATATGGTACGTCGTTGATGTGAAGAAGAAACAATACTCGCTGCGCCAGAACTGAGCCCTGAGGGACTCCAGCATTTCGTTTGTGAAAAGCTGAAGAATGGCCGCCCACAATAACTGATATACGACGATCAGATAGATAACTGAGTCGCGCGTTAGAGTTGAGTTTACACCATAGGAGGAAGTTTATTAAGAAGTGCGGCATGCCAGACTCGTCAAGCTTTGGATATATCAAGAGCAAGGATCTGTGACTCACCTAGAAACTGGAGAGACTTATTCCACAGTGTGATAATGAAGGAAAGAAGATCTGCTGTGCAGATCTTTTGTGGCGAAACCACTGCCTGTCATGCAAAATTTTGTGTTTTTTAAGCACTGGCAATAAGAAAAGAATTGAAATTATTAGTTTCCATTGCTTTATAAAAGAACTGGGGAGAATTGAATTATCATAGTTGATGGAAGAGATTTAGACTTTTCTGGGAATAGTTAACACGTGCACGCTTTCCAGCTTTCCGGAAAGATACCTGTGTCAAGAAATTCATTTTAATCGTACGAGTATATCAGATTTGATCTATTGTAAAACCAGCAACACCATAGTGTGTTATACATTCTTTGATGTAAAATCTGGAATATAAGAGCCACCCTGAAAAATATATATGATATTCCGTATAAAATAAAACCACTTTGAGAATGTAAAGTTGGGCTTTTTAGACACCTGTATATTACTCATACTGTCAATGAAAAAAATGTATCCGAATAGTTATTTTACTAAAGATTATTTTGCAATTTGGTAGCGAAGCTATTTCGTGTATAAACAGAGTTGGGATACCCTGTATATCAGCGCCAATCAATGATCGCGATCGACTGGTCGGGCCCCGCACTATTGAATGCAAGCTGATCGTAGCAAGGTCAAAAATATAAATACCTGAACCAGAGCCGTGTCTACCAAAGGGTGCAAGGCACCAGCGCAAACGCATGTGAAATGAAAGGCGGAAAGTTGGAGAAAGGGCAGAAAAGGGCGGGGGTTGTTATAAATGACGTAGATTTTAAAAAATGAGGTGGGGATTGCTTTTTTGCTCATCAATAGTTCTATGAGGTGTAGGGTCAAAGAATAGCGAAAAACTCCAAAACATTACAGCATAAAAATCCAACTAAAATCAGAAAATAATTTTTCATACAAAGTTATTGTCACTTCAGAATAAAAGCGTGGGTGTGTAATATATTAAATGTTATAATTATTCTATTTGCAAATATCTATGAGGGAAAAGTTAAGGAAAAAATAGGGGTAAAATGCACCCCACGCTTTACCTGAAGTGACAAACTCTTTGTAATGAAAAAATTATTTTCTAATTTTTAGTCTGGTTTGTATATAAAGCGTGTTTTTTGAATTTTTTTTTAAACTATTACATTGTTTTTTCATTTTTTAGTTCGATATAATTGGGTTTTTAAAATAATGCTCCAGTTTATTCAATTAAAAATTCTTCGCTGTGCATTCTGATTAAAGCTAAAGTGGCCACATGTTTTACCTTTAAAACTCCATTTCTATGTATTTTACACCTTTTATTATAGAATTAAAAGTCAATTAAAAAACGCAAGTTATGCATCAATTGTCTTTATGCATTCTTGCCATAATTAAAAACGATTATTAAGGAATTTATTTATCCTATAACCGAAAATAGGATACATGGGATACTGTTTTTAAATTATTGCATTGTCATCTGTCCTTGATACGTGTGCTAAGTTTCGAAATTGAAAACTAACCAGAACCAACCAGTCGCAGTATTCCTCCTTCTTTTGCACACAATTCTTGATTTTTCATTTTTAGTTCGATATATCAATTAGTTTCTTTCTGCGGTCATGATATTGAATGTTCACGAACTATTTGGTAATCTAATCATTTCATTTAAAGTCGTACTGCTGGGATGGGCTTCTTTAGAACCATTCGAACAAGCTCAGGTTGTTCGCACGTAACGGGGTTTGTTCGCTGACCGGGGGTCTTGCTAAACGATGGTCTTCCTGTCGTTTGCCGAGTTGTTGCGTCCTATGGGTGGACGCACCAAGCCATTAACTAAGGCGTTGCAACCTTATCCTGGTCCCAACCCGTCGGCAAATGCTTGCCTGATTATTCACTGAACACACCTGTATGCCTGCCAGAACGTGTAAAATGATTTTCACTTTTTCCAGCTTCAGAAAAACCTGAATCAGAAACTGACATTGTTTTTAAATTATTGCATTGTCATCGGTCCCTTGATATGTGCAAAGTTTCAAAGAAATGAATAGCTGGAAGATGGTAAAAATTAGGCTCAAAGATTCCGTTAAGTATAGATAGATAGGATGATAGATAGATAGTTACAACCCAAGTTAATAAAAGGCAAAAAGAAGATAATGGAGTTGGGCGCTCTGTAAAGAAAGTACACAATCGGGAGTGAACACCTTTTTTCCGAAATGCCGAAATATGACTGTTGGGTGATCGCACTGGGTGTCGTCACTGAAAAGTCGATCTTGGGCCTAAACAAGTTAGCTACCCCTAGCTGTATATCAACACGCAGCATTTAAAAGACCGGATTTAGCTAATTTTACTTAAGCATCTATAAATGGAAAAAGTTTTAATCCACACACATGTCCGTTTTAAAGGAAAAGTTTGCCAAAACTTTTATAATCTGCAAACGCCGTTTCAAAAGCGCATTGTCACATAATTTTGTAGTCGCCGGAAAAGTTTACAAAAATTCGTTATAGAAAAACTGGCTTCAACATGGAAAAATAGAAACATTGTCAGGGAAATTAATCACGACTAATCTTAAACTTTTAACTGGATTAAAATGCCACGTGTTTTAAAATCAAGAAAATAATATGAGTTTTTATTGATTATCGGAAATCTGTTGGCTCTAATATTGTGAACTAAAATAGTCTAGTCGAGAAATGAGGTTTTCTGCGAAAAATAGTTCTTGTAATCGTAAAGAAATGGTTGTACAGGGTGTTCGGATCTCGTTGCAATTGAAGCGTATCTTGGTTTTATTACAGATATAAACTTGCACTTTTCGCGAAGTGTTGCTATCTTCGATTTTTTTATCTTTGGACAATCCACTGAGGCTGAAAACCTAAATACTAACGTTCCGTGGGTATCTTAGGCAGGTAAGAGGAAGTTTGTTATGCCGGGAATTAAAAACTTGAAGATTTGGGGAAAAAGGAAAGACCACCGCGGGCGATAGGATCAACAGTCTAGAAACTCTAGGGATAAAGGAACGAACGAAATATCAAACTGAGCTCCTGTAAAGAGATATCTGCATCGCCCTGCGTTTGCTTTCCAAGTCGGGTTGAGAGATTGGTTTGAGAACACTGAAAACTATAGTGAAGGGTACTATCGTCAGCATAACTATGAATGGGATTGGTTATGGAAGAAAGAAGGTCGTTAATGAAAAAGAAGAAACAAAGTTGGTGCTAGTACTGAACCCTGAGGCACTCCAGCATTAATTTCGTGAAAGCTTGAAGAGTGGCCATCAACAATGACTGATATACGACGATTAGAAAAATAACTGGAGAGCCAAGAGCAGAGTATAGTTGGAGAAGACCGTAGAAGGGAAGTTTATTGAGAAGTGCGTCATGCCAGACTTGGTCGAGAGCTTTAGATATATCAAGAGCAACGATCTGGGACTCACCTAAAAACTCAAGAGACTTGTTCCAGTTGTGTAAAACGAAGGAAAAAAGATCTGCTGTAGATCTCTTGTGACAAAACCCGTATTGCCTGTCATGTAAAACTTTATGTTTTTTTAAATACTTACGAATTTGCGAGTTAATCGATTTCTCCATTACTTTACAAAGCATTGAGAGAAGTGAAATGGGTCTATAGTTGAATGGAAGAGATTTAAATCTTTTCTTGGGAATAGGCTGGACACGTGCAGCTCTCTAGCTGTCTGGAAAAATACCCATGTCATAAGAAATTTCAAAATAACCTAGTTAAAATAGGTGCAAGTTCAGGAGCACTTTTTTTTACGATTGCTGGTATTCCAGACGATTTCTTGGAGTTAAGAGAAAGGATACGCTTAATGTATTTAACCTTAAAAATAATAATGGGCATTTTATAAGGAATTGGAAGAATAGTTGGAATTGGATGATTGACAGGTAGATGAAGTGTTGCTACTTTTGAATAAAACTAAAGATGATACTAAAAGATTTTTAATGGCCTTTTTCGGTTCTGACACACAGGGCGAAATTCATTTTCTTTTTCATTTTCGTACCCCCTCGTATTATTTCAGATGTCTTGTAACTTACAACAAAAGTAAAAACTGGCATTAGTAGATATCTTTACGAAGAATCCAGTGGTGTAGTACGATTTTAATTTTTTTAAATATTTTTCGTGATATAAACCAAACATTTGATTTTTTAAATGCTACACCCTGTATATTTTTAATTAAATAAATTATAGCGAATAAGAGCTATTAAAAAGTATAATACATAATAGTTATTTTATATTTATAGATCCTAAATTTTATATTTAACGTGTAGCTTAATTTTTTTAATAAGAACATTTATTATTTTAGACAATTTCTTTCTTTTAACCAAAAAAATAACAAAAGGCCATATTTAGAGAAACAAATGAAACCAAAGCCGCCCATGTTAAATTGTCTATGAATCAGAGTGGCTGACTTTTCAGGATTCAGAGTCATTGTATGCAATAACTGGTGGTCCCAACATAGACAAAGCATATATTTTTAAAAACAGGAAAATAAACCCTTTTCAGTAAATCTAAAATGTACATGGTGTTCCATTTAAAAATAACAAAGTCGATGCTCATTTGTTATATTCGACGCGCAGCGCTGAATATACTGTGACTCTTCAAATGTTGTATCTGGGTTCTTGTTGCTTTTTGCTTTTTGCCGAAAAAAATTCATAACAAAAAAACGATAAAAGATAGAAAGTTGAAATTTTCAGAAAAAATTGGCCATTTAATGAGGCACCTGTGAAGAAAAAAATTAAGACAATTGAAGAAAGTTAAGTACAGGGTTTGGCAAAAAATGTGACTTTTCAAAAACCGAGGTGAGCGTAATCAATTATCTGTCCGGGGTTTTATTTTATCGAAACGAAATTTTGCACACAGGTCAGAAATGGTCCCGTTCAGAACCCTATTGTTTTTGGGTTCATTCGGATAAATAGAAAAAAAGTTATTTACGTTTTTGTAAGAAAAAATTGACCGACTTTGAGCCTTAATAACTCGAAAATGGTTTTACTAATAGGTATGCGGTTAGTGGATTATGAAAGACCGTCTTTTGAGCACAAAGTTCCTAAATGGTCTTCTGTTAAAAATATTTTATTTTCTGGGAGAATTTTAAAATGAAAAAAATGACAAAATTTTGGAAATTTTGGCATGTTTTTATTTTTTTCTCAAAACTGTGACCTTGAATTGACAAACCGTAAAGGTCGTTGGATTCTTCTCAAAAGTTCAATAAAATGAGATATCCAGCATAATTTTGGTAATTATACAGCGTGTTTTATAAAGCTTAAAAATATTGATTTTTTTGTTAAAAAATGGGACATTTTTTTACATTTTATTTAATTACAAAATAACTATTTCAGCTAAAATTCTGAAATAATTCTGGCATAATGTCCAATATTTTCACTACAATATATCAAAATTTTAAATCGCTAGGGTAAACACTTTTAAAGATATGAATTTTTGAATTTTACTAAAAAGTGCCGACTTTACTCCTAATATTGTTGCTTTAATAATTAAAATTATTAAAACACCTTTGCGCCATCCGTTAGATCGTCTAATTATATTTCAAAAACCTTTTTACAGTTTTTCTCTACAACACTTAGAAATAGGTAAAAAATACATTTCAAAAAAAATACACATTTTTGCCCAAAAATCGCGATTTTTTTCGTTAGTCAAAATCGCATAAGGCGGCTTTGGTTTGCTTTGGCGATAGTGTTTTTATACCCCCTTAGGAAATCGACAAGGCTTAGATTAAAATTTATTGAGCTGTCAGTTGACTTTTAGCTTCGTTGAAATTGATCGATTTTTTCGTAATATTAAAAAAAATACAGTATACAGGTTGAAAATAAGACTTGGATCGGAAAATTTGGAATTTTTTACGTCTATATCCTGCATTTTACATGAAAATATATCCGATTTTAATACCAAATGTTGCTAAGAAATGCTGCCAAGGTATGAAATTTTCGCATATGTGGTGCCAAGTAATGATCAGGCAATTGGGTCTTTAACAAAAATGTATTATACATATGTATGTTAACGGGGATATAATACCGAATGTTTTAAAAGATTGTTTATTGATGTTTTAATTTTAATAAATTATACTGGATGTTACTATAATACAGAAGAAATAATATACAGGATATCTTATATAATCCTGGCCTAATTGGTAAAAATCAATAAGTACAAAAATTCCGTTATGTACAGGGTTTTTAAAGTTTTAATTTTAAAGTAAAAAAATGGGATTTTAGTGCTTTATTGGGTTTTATGTACAGGGGTTTTTAAAGTTTGACTCTTATAGTAAACAGATGGGAACTTTAGTAGAAAGTTTTACGTACAGGGTGTTTACGTATATCTGACCACAGTTAAGAAGCATAGTGCGGTATATTGGGGTTTTGCCATATATGGTCCGTTTCCCTCTCGTCTTTGAATTATGAGTATGTATTTATTTTTTATGTGCTACGACATTTTTTTTTAACTTTTTATTGAAGGGATTAAAAAAGATGAATATACAGCTGTATGGATGTTTAAAAAAAAGAATAAAAATGACAAAAATATTTCCCCCCACCCCCCGCCTCCAAATGATATATCGTAATCTCGTAAACGAAACAACTTTGTAAAAAATATTTTTGTCTCATTTCATAGATTACCTAAAATGATTTAATAAAATGTGTAAAACAATTTTCCGCACTCTCGACATAGCGTGCGGAAAGTAAAATAAAAATGATAAAAATTTGAAAGTTCCGTAAAATCTGTGCTGTTTGAGATAATTAAATTAAATTTTGGTAGTAGATACCTAGTATAGGTAAGTTTATACAAGCATATAGAAAATCTATACAGAGTGTTAGAAAAAGTAGTTACATTAACTTAAAAATTAAAAATTTGATATTTAATTTTAGCGTTAGTATTGTGATTAAAGAAATATTTTTTTGTTTGCTTATGTATACTTGTATAGAGTTTTTAAAAAATATAAAATATTTATACAGGGTGATTCAAAAGAAGATAATTGGGAAAAGGTAAAAATAGAAAAAGGGTAATTTTTCCGTTATTCATCAATCTAAAGTTTTGAAAAAATAAAAATATAGTTACTTAAATGACAATTAAAAAAATGTATTAAATAAATATATAAGGTGAGTCAAAAAGATTGTACATGTAAATTTAAAATTTAAAATTTGAAATTTATATAGTGACTTTATTTATGAACCTATCAAAATAAATGTTTAAAAAAGATTTATTAAGACATATACTTTCTTAAAATGTATTTTTTAGTATACAGGGTGTTTCAAAAAAATATTATGATTTTGTTTTTGAAAAAATATAATTTATTTTTTACCTTTGTTTATCATTAGAATCGAATAAAAATTTTAATGTCAGGTATATGCATAAGTAAAGAATATAAAAACATATAATTTAAATATACAAAAGTGTTTTAAAAAATGAATATACTTTTTTTTTTAATTCGTTTAAAACTAAAATATTTTTAATTTATTATGTAATAAAGATATTCTTATAAACTAGAGGCCAAAATACATACTATGAAAACTACAAAAATAATTTATTTACAACTTTAATACAGGGTGTTGCAAAAATGATATATAGTACCTTTTAGGAAAAGTTTAAAAATTATTTTTGACGTTAATGTATTGTAACCTTTAAAAATGCTTATACAAATAGATCACAATTGTACATACTTAATCTATTTATTTATTATACAGGGTGATTCAAAAAGAAATAAAGAACATATAAACCATCATAACTTTTTAGTTTTAGCTCTAAAAATTTAAAAATATTTGCATTATATAAAGTCTAAAGTTATTTTATCTTATAACTGTAAATGATATACAGGGTGTATTGAAACAAAAGGATTTTTTTATTTCAAAATTTAAAAGAATCCCACTATTTTATTTATAAGTATATAGGGATGAAATTTTGGTTAAGAATGTACATGACAGGGAAAAATATTATTGTACATATAAAAATAATACAGGGTAACTCAATTACTTAAAATTATTTTGTTAAATTTAAAATTTTGTAAAGAAATATTTATGAATATATAGGAAAGACATTTTAGCTAATGACATATTTAATAGGGAAAAGTATTATTATAAATATAAAAATGATGCAGGGTGTCTTAAAAAATTACAATCAACAAACTTAATTACTTTTATTAAAAAATAACAATAAACTACAAAAAAGGGTATAAATATATATTTTTATTTTTCGAATTTTTTAAGTGTATAGTATAGAATTTTTTTAAAATTTATGTTTTATCTGCTTGGACGATTATCTTTAAAAACTGTCTTGCGTCGAATATATCCCCTCTTAGTCCGCAGGAGTGAGAGATATTAAATTGCTTAGTTTAAAAATAAAAATAATATGATAAATTTTATTAAAATTGTTTGCATTCTAAATTATCTTTTAAGCAAGAATATTACGGCTCTGATCTCACGTAATTTTGGGGGTGTTTTCGACACCTGGCAACATTGTTATGCATACAATTGAAGTTTGTATTGCCACAAATGTGTACACTATGCATTTGACAGTGTTGCCAATGTGATTAAAAAATTAAGTTTTTAGGGATTTATTGGGAAGAAGGTTGATAATATTTTTACAATAGGGTGGACAAAAGCGCACGCGTTGAATATATTTCTTGTTTCCTTTGCGATTGTCATTTGTTTATTTTTTAGCAAATCCTGGCGGGTCTTACAAAACCTTAAAACTTTTGTATTTATTTTCTATTTATCTTAAACAATAAAGCGTGTAGATCCCGTTAAAAATATAAACAAACACCCTGTACAGTTATTTTGTGTATAAATAGAGTGGGAATACCCTATATAGGAAAAATCTTAAAATACATTTATTTCTTTATAAAATAAATTAATTTCTTTTAAATTATTTTTTTCCCAAAAGGGATTTACCACATGTCTAGATTTTCAGATTTACTACAAAGAAAACCGATCAGCCATGGGCTTTGCCACTTATACAAGGTATTTTTTGCACACTTAAAATAAAATTTTTTACTCAGAAAATATCTGAAGGAAAGAAAAAGAAATCATTTAAGCGTAAAAAAATATTTGTGCTTATCATAAAGGAGTAAAAAAATATTGTAATTTTGATAAAAATTCGTACGCCCGCGCCATATTGAAGGCAATTTTGTTGACTTCATCAGGAACCTTTCCAACCATGTTATTAAATAAGATGAGTGTCATAGTGCCAAAAAATGTAGCCAATTATAATATTTTAACAACCGTTTACACAACATTTCTTCAAAATTATAAAGTTACAACTTTTTAACTTAAAATGATATTTAAAAACACAAAAACCAAAAATAAATGTATAGCTTTAAGAACACCGCAAATCAGAAAGCATACATTCTAAAGTTGAAAACGCTGGAGTAAAAAAGTACTTGATTATTAAAAAGAACGACACGTCTTAGGCCGCTGTCGGACGGGCGACTTTTGCAGTCGAAGTTGACCGCAAAAAGTCGATCGTTTGTAGTTGATTGTCGCTACTTGCAGTTGTCATTTAACAACCATGGAAAAAGCGATTCCTTTTCCTACGGGCGTTTTTCGACTGCAACCGAACTTCTGCCGCTGATTGTCGCCGATCCCGTCGACTGACTATACCAGAGACAACAATGAGACGAGTAACTGGTCCTAACAATTTGTCCATTGCATTTATCTCTTTCTGGTTTAATGCAAGTTCCAATAAATATGTCTGTTTCTTTCATCATGGCAGGCTATCGTAGATGGAGCAATCATCGCTTTGCCCTGGTTCCCAAGTTGTTCACAATTTCTGCATGTAAACTTTAATGTCCTTTTTGGCTCGCAGCTAATGAATCGAATATGTTTAACTTGACAAACGTTGCCGCAGGCAGTCACGCGGAAATGTTATTCGATATTTGTGTTTGATATTTTTCAAAGGCCGATTTGTTTGGACAGTTTGTTTACATTTTCTGTGATTTATTGTGTGTTTCGTGGTTTTTTACCTTTAATTGCACTTTGAATATTGACTTTTATTAGTGATCACAGTGTATATTTTAAATTTGTGCTTTTCAACAAATAATTTAAAATAATATTGACATGGTTATCTGTAAGAAAAAATCTGTATAAAAACTAAATAAATGACATTTTTAATTAGGTGTGTGTAATTATTGAACTAAACCCCAATATTTTATATTAATAGGAAAACAAAAACAAGTACCTAACATTAAGGGCAAAAATAGCACAGCTATATAATTTGAATTTGGCGGGCAAACGATAAAGTCGACTCACGCGCCATCTGCGTTTACCTTCCTTGAAAAAGGCCCAGCAGCTATCTCTCTCTCGGATAATTTATTTACATTTAGTTGCTCGTCTCATTCTTGTCTCCGACTATACGTTAGTTACAATTACAGTTGTAGTCGAAATTGGCGACAAGACGCCGATATTTTTGTAGTCAACTTCGACTGCAGAAAGTCGCCCGTCTGAAAGCGGCCTTAGCTCAAATTTTGTGGTAAGTAGGTATTTAAACAATCTATAAAAGTGAAAAAATCGATGTGACTGAAGTTTACCAGTTGTAAGCTTCAGTGGCGTAGCTACTATAAGGCTAGGTGGGGCAGTGCTCCAGGGCCCTCGAACTTAAAGGGGCCCCTTCGAAGTTGTAAAAGGTCCCTCGAGGTAAGTAGGTACAGAAATATTGAAAAGAAATGAGAGTAAAATAAAGGGGAGGAACTTTTTTTTAAACCTTTTGAAGTCTTGGTTAGTATGAAAATAGAGGAAAGTAAAAAGTACTAAGAACCTTTTTTTTATTGCTCTTCAAATTTTTAGGGGCCCCAATTTTTTTTGCCCTGGGGCCCCTGCTACCCTAGCTACGCCACTGGTAGCTTAAACTGATTGAAAAATCAATTAAATTATATGGATTAAGCCGTAGGCCTTAGAATAGGTTCGGCTTTTTGTGCGTCCCGTCTTTTTACGTCTGGGTGATGTCAGCCCGACGGGACCTACAGCTTAACGTGCGTTTCGAACCACGGTCCTATGCGCGAGAACTTAAATACGCGTCCCCACCCAGGGGGACTACCGAAGCTACCAACTGAGTGGGGTCCAAGATCGTTTGACTACGTAAGGTTACCTCGTAAACCTTGCAACATGGCGGACCATACGTCAGCATGACGTCACATATGTATTTTGCTCATTATTTAACGAAGTTTAAAGCGTAGTTTGTTTTTTTGTCAATATTAAAGAAATACTTTTAAATACTGTTAATTCCAGTTGTTACCGTAACTTCTTTATTTCCTATTAATAAATTATTTAACAATGATTATTCTAGCTGATTTTTAAATATTGTATATCGCGCTCTTTCGCCCTCATAGTATTATCCGTCTAGACATCCTTGTTTGCTATGTTGGCGCCAAAGAACCAGCAGTGCGGTACATATGTGACGTAGAGAGGCAACCATACCTAGTCAAGCGATCTTGAGTGGGGTCCGCATGTCTACGGTTGCGCATGATACGGCAAAGTGTGTTCCGGTGCCTTGGTCCTTTGGTGGCCTTCAGCGTCGATACATTTTGCACTTTGTCCGTCTGTTGTTGAGATAACCATGAAATTTCCGACCAACTTATAAATAATCATTTGGCCTCAGCAGGAACCCACCTCACCTCCGTTGTGCGCCCAACGATCCAGCGCTTTACACACCAGGTCATCACCAAACTAATTATATGGATTACTTGCTCTAATAGACACTGGTTTAAGATTTAAATGCATTTATCTCTTATTTAATTTACTATTTTTACAGCCAAGACCACATCGAGCATTTGGGACAGCCTTTGCTAGCAATAACCAACCAATGATTTCGATTTTTTGCTAACAGTTTTGTTAACCTGGACAGTCGGCGGCAGCGTTGAGCACCAAGCAAAATACCTTGGGTACTCGACTACTCGATTATTCAACTTGCTCGAGTACCAAGTACACGGTGTTTTCCAACACTACTAAATTCTAGACACCCCTGACTTAACCATCAGTTAACAATGTATAGTAACTTTTAGCATGTAGCTACCAGTATTGCATGCCAATTTTACCTTGCAATATATGTATGATCCAACATGATGGAACCTCCACACACAATGCATCCCCCCTAGCCCTATCCTGCAGCGGGGCGGGGCGAGCCATATAAGGATATGTTGATCACTGTACGTCCGCCATGTTTTCACTCTAATTGGTTGACGTTGGTTAGGTCCTATTAGTCAGGGCAAAAACCACAGGTTCTATTGGTCGAGCCATCCCATTGGGAGGAGCCAAGTGGGCGGGCTGAGACGTCAGACGTGGGGACGAACCATATAAGGTTATGTTGACCTGCACGTCCGCCATGTTTTTACTCTGCTCGAATCCTATTGGTAGACGTTGGTAAGGTCCTATTGGTCAGGGCAAAAATCACAGGTTCTATTGGTCGAGCCATCCCATTGGGAGGAGCCAAGTGGGCGGGGCCAATAGTGTGCGAGCCATCCCATTGGTTAGGAGGAGCCAAGTGGGCGGAGCGCGGAGACAAAGGGAAGGAGTGGGGGTGGCCAGAGTACCGCCATGACTACTATGGCGGACTAATTATTGTAAATGCACTTCCACAATATGAGTATCAAATGAATTTGATGCCAGTAGTCAATGCCAATGGCCTAAACTGTCTTTTTCTTTAGAAAAATGACTGAGAGCATCAAAATAGCTTTTAAAAGGTTCTTTTGCTGCATTTTCTTTAAACATTTAGGTACGTTAAATAAATAGTTCTGATTTTCAAAATTAATAAAGCAAGCCTTGCAAACAAACGTTGTTCCCGGGTAATTTGTTATTAATGTGTATGTAACATTTGGTACACTAGGACAAAAGTTATTACAAAAAAAAACAACAAAAAATCTTCAATATTCTGTATCTCCGTTAAATTTGAGTTTTCGAAAAATTGTATACAAATTTGTTGCATAAATTTTTTGTACAGAATCGCCCACACAAATCCTGACGCGTAATTTTTGGACACCCTGTATATAAAATAAACTCCTAATCCACCACAGTAATATAAAATATACCTACATATAGAAAACAAGGACAGAGCAGACAAATTGGCGTTTATTAGTTCGGTCAAATGGTACGCTTTAGCCGTTGGCAAATATAAAATTTCATTATTTTTGGAACAGTCGTATTTTCCGATAAAGTTCGACCTCGGCGACATGTTGAAAATTCATGAAAGCTGTTTGACTGGACAAAATTTTAGGAGTGGCTTGTATTTTTGATTAAATTTTAAAATTAACCCTAATTTCTCTTAATCCTTTAACAAATTTAAAAGTTTTTACTATTACTGTACTGTATGCATTTGTAAAAGTAATTTTTATTTTAATCATTTTTTTCTTTATAACACTTTTCGATATTATTAAAAATATAGGTACTTTAAGGAAAAATTACATTTTTGCTAAAAACCCGTAGATGACTGAGACAATTTAATATCTGATGATTGTATTTTAGGTTTTGGACCCAATGATCTGAAAAATAAAGCGGATAGCTAATAGAAAATGTTCCCCATATATTTTCAATAGACCTGCGCACGAATTTTTGACCCCACACTAGGAGAGTTGCTGTACACCTTTGCACATGCGCAGTTCTCATAAAAGTTAGTGTTTTTCAATTAAAATCCAATATAGTGTTGGCAACATTGACAAAATTTGCAGTATTTTAATAAATATAGTGGTTGGAACACTGAAAATGTTTACCTACATAGCAACAGGGCCACACTCATGATAATTTGGGATTTTCCGATTGTAAACGCCAGGTAAAATTGACGCCGTCAGCCGCCCAAAAACCAACCTCTCATCTACGGTCGACCGTTATTAGTCATTTGGTATTCTCGCTAAGCACAAATGAAAGGACATTTGTGCTTAGCGAGTCTTCGTGTTTTTCAGTGGTGTTTTTAACTTTTGTTTATTTTAGTTTTGATAAACCAAAACTAAATAATGAGTTATTGTATAGTGTTGTTTTGCAGAAATTGGAAGGTTTTTCTTGGATTTTGATTGCAAATATGAGGTCAGTCAAAAATTTTCAGCATAAAATTTTCTAAGTTCACGAACGTTTGCAAACGACCAGAGGCAAAGGTGATAACTTGGTCAAGTCAAATGAGGCAACGGCGTTTACAAATGGCACAACACGCCAAGTTTAACTGAACGAAAACTGCTACGGTAGCGAAAGTGAAATAACAGTGTATAAATTGAGTCCTCAAACTAGTTACACCAAAATTAATTGGTTTTATAATAAAATAAATCAAATACCAATTGATTTAGTTTTGTTGTGTCAAAGTAGTTTTAAGAAGAAAGATAATAACGCAAAAAATATCGTGCAGTTTTAAGGTTAAGTCAAAGAGGGTCCAGCAAAAAACAAAATTCAAGTTGAGATTAGTGCTTCAATCCACTCTCATATACTAAATTATACAATTAACGGACAACTCAATCCAGTATTTAAATTATACAAGACAAAAAAAGTACCCAATATCTAAACCGGTTTAATTTTTAGGGACTTCTATGGAAGACGAGTACAAACTTAAAATAAAATATTTAAATATGTGTATACATCCAAGAAACAAAATTAGGTAATTGTCTAGAAAGTTGCGGCCACTCCGATTTCGACGAAATTTGCTATACCTTGGTTTTTTGGGGCGCTGATCACGAATCTATTTTTTTTTCGGAAACGGTTCGATCTTGAGATATTCGTCATCATGGCCAAACTGTTCTTATTTTTACTATAATTCCCTTTTTTTTGCACTAAGTTACTGATGTAACACTAAATTAGCACAAATATTTTATTTAACTATAAAAAATTCTTTTAAATATGTTTTTCTTATTGTTTTTTAGCCTTTCTTTATTAATATAAAAAGTTTGCTTTAAATCAAGTCGCCATGTCTGAAACCATTATACACATAGGTGTATGAATGGTTGTAGCGTTTTAGGGGTAAAAGATTTGGAATTTAATGAAAAAACGTGTAAAATAACTAAAAAAAGTTTTTTTTTAAAGATGTTTATATAATATTGTGTGCCTGTTAGGTGTTATATCAAGAATTTTGTGCAAAAAGAAGGCGGAATAGAGTGAAACTAAGAATTGAATTTCAACTTTGATGATGAATATCTCGAGAACGAAACGTTTCCAAAAAAAAGTCGTGATTAGCGCCCCAAAAACCCTCGTTTACCAAATTTCCAAACCCGGTCCTGTTGTTTGTTTTCCGCTAGTCTGTAAATTTTTAGTGCGCATGCCCACAAGTGTACTGCGCATTGCCCACGTGGGGGTTATTGTCATTTATGCTGTATTTATCCTTATTATTTTTCAGATCAGTGTTTGGACCATGCAAAACTTTTATAAAGAATATTTTTATATGACGCCACTTTACGTAGACACACAGTATACATGGTAATATATTAATATTGCCAATTTATAAAGATGGGTCCACATTTAATTCATTCTGAAAGCAATACTGCCAAGTACACAAAAAATGATAAAGTAAACAAACCTTTTTGAATGCACATACCCTTAGAGAGAGCCTGATTACATATTCTTAGATAAATAATAAAAAAACATTGCTAAAACACGTATCACGTACTTAAAAAACATCCTCTTGTTTCGCCTCTGTCCTACTAAAAAAACCGGTGACACGTAGCGTGGTACTAGAAACTCGTCGTGTTGAGTATTTTTTGCTGCAATAAATCATTGTTCACAAAAGGGTTTCTTTACTTCATATCATTTTTTGTGGACTTGGCGGCATCGCTTTCAGAATGAATTAAATGTGGACCCATCTTTACTTATATATTATACTTACGTTTGAATTTTCAGAGAAAAAAATTACATTAACACTTATCTTCAAATCTTTAAAAATGCTTTAAAAAATACTACATTTGATGTGTCTATCTCAATTAGTTTCAGAAATATGACCATCCAAATCTGAAAAATAATTTTAAATTATTCTTAGAAGCGTAATAGAGATACATCTTCCCAACTTTTTTATTTTTTAACGTATAAAATAAATAAAAACACTGTTTTGTTGGGTAGATTTTGTAAAATCCATATCTTTCATCAGAATGCTTTTATCTTTTAGGATATACAGTGTAGGACAAAACATATTAAATTTTAAAATGAAAACCTTGTAAATTATAAAAAAATCTTGTATCTGTCCTTACACTCAGAAGTAGCAAAAAGTAGGAAGGCAATTGTAAGTACAAAAACTGATAAAGAAGCAGGTAAAAAAATCTTTGACAAAAGTAGCGAGACTTCGCGAGACTGCATCGGTACCACAACAATAGCTCTTATTATTTAAACTCTTTTACTTTTTTTAGTAAACAAGGCTAATAATAAACTAAGTAGATTTAATGTTGTATATTTATGTGTACTTAAAATACATTTTCAAGTTTCTTATCACCCCAATAGAAGTCGTCATATCCTTTTATAATTTTGCGTACATGTAGTTTGGAGTATCTACTTTGAAATACACAGCATAAGCCATTAAAATTTCAAAGTTGCTTTTTGGCCAAAATAATGGATTTCTATCCCATAGTGTATCGGCGCGTCGCTGTAAAGGATAGCGGCGCCTTTGTATAAAATAGTCCGATAGCAGGCGGCCTTTTTTATGTTTTTTGTATTATTTTCAAAGGGTACCGAATTTGCGCTTTTAAAATATTCTTACTATACATAGTGCGACGTTGGGTAGGCCTTCCAAATCTTCCCCAATTAGTTAAATTTAATTTTTTTCTTTAGCTAAGCAAACAACAATGTTCCATTAAGTCACAAGTTTTTTAATTTAATTAGTATTGACTCATATTTTTACAAGTAACAAAGCTTAAATAAGACACTTTAACCATATTGACAATTAGCTCTGCCTTTTACATTATAAAATCATGTTAAGCCAGCTCTGCATAAATCCATTATTAAACTTAATCGAGACGTTGATGGAATTTATTAAAATTTTAAATTACGTTTAACATTTGCGACACAAGTTGGTTAATTGACTGGATATTTAATTTCGTTTGTTATAAAATAGAAATTCCAATCTCAGCAATGCATTTCCCGAGTAATCGAAAATAAATACGGTTTGGTATTTGTGATAAACTATTCAAATTATATAAAAAATAATTTTAATATGAAACAAAAAGGATATTAGTACGGGATCAATTAGCTTTGTTCGCAGGATCGATTCTGAACCGGTTCTGGGACTATTCGCATGCGCAGTGAAAAAAGCAGCGTTCGCGGTTAGTAAAATCCTGAATTTTTAGTAACAGTTCTGTGTTCGCGAGTTACAATGGAATCAGTTCGTTACCGGTTCGTAACCTGATTAGCAGTCCTGGGATTTTTGTTGAAACTAAAAGTTCAGTTCGGAATTTCATGCGCATTGTCGACATGGTTAGCTGTTTTTTTGTGGTTCAGAAATAAACCGTTGTATTACAGTTTATTTGTTTCTGCCACTTTTATGCGGGTTAATATACCTGTTGAATATTTTTTTATATTAGCGTATAAACAAAGGATTTATAATTGTATTCCGTATGAATGTATGTATCCAATAAAATAAATAAAGATTTAATTAAAAAATATAGACAATATTACAATATTTTACCATTTCTTGTTGTTTAAATTTTATCTTTAGTTAAATACACATACTTATGTTAAAAACGAGAGGAGGCAGGGAATCCCTTGTCTTCCGCCGAGATACCTCGAGTGGCTTTCGACCGTATAACAAATTACCTTTTTGTTTGAATTTAATTTTTTTTGTGTAGTATCCAATTTAACCATGAAAAATCCTAACCAAAAGGCTAGGTTAGAATACATCCTCAGCTGTATAGAAAATCGTTCGCGGTAAATAAAAATTCCGAACTAATAAATAACTAGACATGCGCTTTAAAACAATTCTAAACCAGTTCGGTTCTGGGCTAAGCTAAATATTAGAAGCGATTTTACCAATCTTGGTTGGTTAGTTTAAGAAAAAGTTGGTTATATGTGAGGATCCCTGGACCATTTTTTCAAGTCATTACTAACAAGCTAATTTTTCGTAAGTAGCTTCATTTTGACGAGACGACCAACTTTTTCCTTACAACAATTTTCGGTGGTGGTAGCATACAGGGGTAGCAGAGATTAAATACGTTGATTTGACCGATATCAAAAGTTTATTGCAAACAGGGATTTTTCTGTTTATTTTTAGGATAATGATCTAAATAAACCAAAAAAATATTTGTCCTACAAAATTTAAGGTTTCATTAAAGAGTCCCCTACCAACAACATGTATGGTTAACGATGTCGTGAAAAATAACTACTAACAAGCAGATTATTTTTCTGTTGATTAAACAATATTTATCTAAATAAACAACCACATTGTCCGACAATTGCGGGATAGGTCATCCTGGTTTTATGTATGCTACCACCAACGAAAATGGTTGTAAAGAAAAGTGTTGGTCATCTTGTTAAAATAAAGCTACTTACGGAAAATTATCTTGTTAGTAATGACTAGAAAAAATGGTCCAGAGATCCCTAACTATTACTTTTTCTTTCTTCTTAATTGCAGAAATGACAATATGGCTATTTGGCTGCTTTTTAGCTTCGTATAACCAGCTAAGACTAGCCCCTTCTTAAAGCTTGGCAGGCCACTGGTTGCACTTTGGATGATTCAGTTAAGATAGAGGGCTATACATACATATTCGCTGGCGGCCTTGAAATGTCTGAGCCGTATCAAAGCCCCGATCAATATAAGTAATATTTTATTAATGAAAAGCACATCTAGATGCTGAAAAACCGCGGACCAAAAATCCAGGTAAAACTAGTTTTTATCAGCCTCCTTTCCGCTCCTCCCCTCTCGCAATCATGTGCTCTCAGCCGCCATAGACGAACGTAACCAAGTGCGATGGGAAAATAAGAACTTTTGGCCGGCGTTGTACATTTAATTTACTGGCATTGCCAACACTCAAGGCATTCGCAAAAAGGTATCAAAAAGACGCGAAAGTGGGCAATTGGCCGTTATTAGGCCACGTGTTGCAGATAATGTGATGGCATCCGTCATTAATAAGTTATTGGCTAAAAGATAACAAAAAGACACGAAAGTGGGCAAATACAGATACTCCCAAGCAGTAAGCTGACGTCTTATTGACGAAAATTGTCGCATATACTTTTTTAAAAGCTAAAATGATGCGATATTTTATTTGTGAAAATTAAAATAGGAAAAAACTCCTTACTGCATGCAATTTCCTTGCAATGCAAAGTACCATCTCTCGGAACACTGTCCAACTTGGAGATGCAGATTTTTACACTAGCCGAAGAGATTTCTTTCAAAGCTAAGTGAGATCACCTACCGCAGACCGCTCTCGAATTATTTTTGTCTAATGGGTACGGTTTAGACGATAAAAAGCGAAGATATTGCAGAAACGTAGTAGTTTATTGTCCATTACGCCATCTATCGGTATGTAAAAAAAACTATTAAATATATATAATATTTTTTATTAACACGTTTTTTAAAACTTTAAATAAAGTTTTAAACAAAATGTTTACAGCTCCTAACAGTCTACTTGAATATCTTGCCTTCTCGACTAGCCATCACCAATTATTCACACAACACACACTTATTAGGTAATGAGTACATTTAATTATGTCTATTAAAAAACTCTTTTCTTTAAAAAAGAAACTAAAAAGCTAGAAAACCACGTAGAAAACAAATGCACAAAGCGGTCACCTTCTGGTCAGAAATTAACGTAGCTAATTTTACAACTTATTTTTATTCGCTCCAAAATACATAATCAACATTTTTGTTTGACCTAATTTTTATTTGCATGATTTTTAACAATAAAATGTTATGAAAAGGCCATTTCCTTTAAATTATGTAAAAAAACATAAAATAATGTTGTTTAGCAGCCATTATAAATAAAACAGATCAAAAAATTGCTTTAATGTTAGTTAAATACCAATGTTAATAATATGGTTTAAAAGTATGAATATGCGTTGAAGGTTTGCCTTCAAAATCCAATATTTATTTGCCTGCAACAAAAAGGCATGCTTTATTTAATCAGGATTGGTATGCCGCCATTTTTATATGCTTGCCGGCAATTCGCCTGCATGTAAAATTTATTGGCAATTGAGTGTTTATTTAGGGTTAACTTTTTAATGCGTATAAGATATTGGCATAATATTGCCACCAATTGCCAATGCTTTACCATCAATGCCAATATGAAAAATGTACATTGCCGGCAAGTAGTGTTTGCTGGGATATTGTTACTAAAGTCCTTAGATTTTCATAAAAAATTACTAAACAATTTAAAAGTTAGAAGAGGAGTCCTGAATTTAGACAAGCATTGTATTTCCTATAATTCTAAATTTTAAGATTTAAAGGATAAATTCTATTTCTCCCATATCTAGATTTGTTTAGGCGATGAACATTTTTAGCACCAGCTGGCAGATTGGCACCGAATAGAGTTATAAAATGAACGTGCGATATACAGAAGTTTTATGACTTGATAAAACTTGTCCGTATAATTTATTATGATTCTTGTTTTATCGAAGCCAGATGGAACAAAATATAAAACTATAGATTTTCGAATTTATTTATATTTTCTGTCAGAAGCTTTTTATGGCTGCGATAGCTTTTGATAGCGTTTTTCATCAAAGGTATATTTCTCTTAAATTTCGGTCCTACAGCTGCTAACAAGTTTGTCTAACAGCTGACGTCATTAAAATGTGAATCGAAAAAATAAAAGGCTTACCGCCAACGACAAATGACATTTAAAGATATATATATAACCTAAAAATGGTTAATTTGTAAATTGTCTTCCGTTTTATAACAAAAATTTACCATATCCTTAATTGCAGTTGAATTTCTTTTCTTTATCTCTGGACAAACCACGAAGGTTAAAAGCCTAAATACTAACGTACCGTGGGTGTCTTAAGCGAGGTAAGAGGGAGTTTGTTGACACGGGACTTAAATACTTGAAGATTTGGGGGAAGGAAAGACCTCCGCGGGCAGCAGGTTCCACAACTTAGAAACTCTAGGGATAAAAGAACGAACAAAGTGGGAAGTTCGGAGCCTGTCCAGTTGGACCGTATAGGGATGCATACGCGCGGAACCACGAGTTTCTCTGTTGGGAACCGTAAGTGGAGGAACTATACTGGACAATTCTTCAGAGCAGAAGCCATGGAAGTACCTATAAAAAGCGATAAATCCCCACAACCCGACGATGTGCAAGAGAGGGAAGCCTTTCTGTAAGTGAAGGATCATTAATGAGACGAATAGCTCTTCTTTGAATAGAATCAAGAATGCTTAGGGTTGTGGGGGACGCCATGCCCCAGATATGAGAACCATATTCCAAGGGAGGTCGGATTTGGGACACATATAAAGCGTATAAATTAGAAGGGGAAAAATACTTTTTGGCTCGAAAGAGAAATCCAAGCTTTTTGAAGCTGACATGGCTATAGAGACAATGTGTTTATGCCAGTTAAGGTTACTTTCAAATGTGACGCCCACAAGATTAAAGGTGTCTTTGCTCTGTAAAACTTGGCCGCTCATAAGTAGAGGATGAGTATTTGATGACTCTTTTCGCGACAAGGAACATGATTGTGTTTTGGATGCATTAAAATGGACGAGATTTTTAGCGCCCCAATCCAATATTAAATTAAGATCCTGCGAAAGAGATATCTGCATCGCTCTGCGTTTGTTTTCCAAGTCAGGTTTAGTAATGGGTTTAGGAACCTGAAAACTAGAGTGAAGGGTACTATCGTCGGCGAAACTATGAATGGAATTATTTGTGGACGAGAGAAGGTCGTTGATGTGAAGAAGAAACAATGTTGGTGCCAGAACTGAGCCCTGAGGGACTCCAGCATTTACTTGGTGAAAGCTTGAAGAATGGCCGTCCACAATAACTGATATACGACGATCAGATAGATAACTAGAGAGCCAAGTACAGAGTTTAGTTGAAAGACCATAGGAGGGAAGTTTATTAAGAAGTGCGGCATGCCAGACCTGGTCAAATTAATCCTTTACATGGTTTCTCACACATATTATTGGTATTAGTACACATTTAGTCAATTTTGTTGGACCTCAAATTCGACTATTTTTTTCCTCTTTGTTTTTCAACTTGTTATAGACAGTGGTTAGACATCTCCCGAGGCCGCTAACACCCGCTGTGAGCTGCTGTAAGACTGACGTCATTAATTTGTCAAAAAATAAAAGTGCTCACAGCTGCTGTGAGCCGCTAACAAAGAAAATATGCCTTAACTTTGGTATAAAGACAAGTATGACAGAAACCTACATGAAGTTAATAAAATCTTACCCCTAGTAATACAAGGTGATCAAACCTAAATCGGCACTTTTGCAAACTTTTTTATTATTGATGATACGAAGTCGATTAAATTAGTAAGGTTGTAGTATTTTTTTACTGATTATCGTACTGCCAACAGAAAAACAATCAAACATCGGGTTTTCGATTGATTACAAAAAATGTACTTTTTAAACGGAACACCGTGGAAATCAAGATTTATCAAAGAGCTTTAAAAAGTGTACATGTGAATGAGTCATAGTTTTGGAAATATGGTCATCTTTAGGAATTTGATAGTAAACTGGCATTTTTAATAAAAGCCTTAATATTGAATCCTTTGACTGCCACGACAAATTTGATTAAAGTAGTAAAATAACAATTTTAACGTAAAAATTTAAACTTGAAATAAAAAGTCCGTGCTAAGAAATTTTCTACATTACCTTACGCCACGCGAGGGTGAATTTCATTTAAAATGCATTAAAAGTGTGCTACTTTAGTAGGCACGACACACAATATATAAACTCGACTGTGTATAAAGATGGGTCCACATTTAATTCATTCTGAAAGCGATGCCGCAAAGTACACAAAAAATGATAAAGTAAAGAAACCCTTTTGTGAACAATGAATTATTGCAGCAAAAATATTCAACCCGACGAGTTTCTAGTACCACGCCACGTGCCACCGGTTTTATAGTAGGACAGAGGCGAAATAAGATAATATTTTGTATGTACGTGATACGTGTTTTATCAATGTTTTTTTATTAGTTATCTAAAAATATGTAATCAGGCTCTGTCCGAGGCTATGTGCATTCGAAAAGGTTTGTTTACTTTATCATTTTTTGTGTACTTGGCGGCATCGCTTTCAGAATATATTAAATATGGAACCATCTATACCAGAATATACACGTGGCGCTTTTGACTTACCGCATGTGTATACGCAAATATGCACATGGCAGTCAAAGTGTGATTCACCATTAAATAGATAATTTAAAGAGATTTAAGAAAATATAACATTTGATATGTCTATCTTTTATAGTTTTGGAAATATTGGCATCCAAATGTGATAATTATTAAGTTTCCATTATACTTACGGCTCTAGGCTATGAGCTATAAGCACTAAGGTTAGTGTCGTAGATAAACTGGACATTACATTTTTTACTATTTTTTAGATTTGGATGGCCGTATTTCCAAAACTATTAAAGATAGACATGCTAAAAGTAGTATTTTCTTAAAGCTTATTAAAATATCTATTTAATGGTGATGTTATATACAGAGTGTTTTATTCAAAAAATGCCGGTTTACTATTAAATTCCGAAACTGTTAAAAATTGGATATATTACATGTGGACTGTCCACTCCATCTAAGTAAGGTACCTTAAGTGATGAATTTGGTCCAAAAAATACGTTGCCAAAATATTTCAAACAGAATAGATTGGGTGAGTCTAATACTAGTGTCCAACCAAACTTTCGGTTTCGGCCAATTTCGGCGACAGTTTCGGTTTCGGCCAAAAATTGGCCGAAACTTTGCCGAAACCGAACTGATTTCGGAAGTTGTCTCTTTTAATTTGAAAAAATGATAAAAAAAATATTATGATTTTAATAAATAATAAGACGCTATAAATTGCTAACACCTTGACCTTGCTCTGGTAAAACATAAAAATATAAAACAAAATTAATATTTAGAGGTGACCAGCGCCATCTCGTCAAGAAATTTTAAATCAAGCAGGCACAGAACCAAAAGGTTTTAACAGGTAAACATACTATTTTTGTATACTTATTTTATAAAAGGAAAATATCAAAAGTTATATATAAAATATCGAAACGTATGGCTCGCCTATGCACACAAATAATTTATATTTATGAGCCCAGGGTTATGATACTTGTAAATAAATATTTACAACCTTCATAAGACCTAGACGAGCGAATATGTAATATAAATTTTATGTATTTATTACTTTATATCTATACTTTATCTTTTTTATGAACAAGATCACAGTTTTTTTTTGGTTTATAATTTATTTGTGAAAATTGTCCCAAAAGGAATTCAAAAAATGTAAAGGATATTGTAGGAGTTTTAAATCTTTTCCCCATACATCCAAATAAAAAGTTTTTGTGGACTGTATTATGGTTTAATTAACTGATTTAGACTTTACACTATTTACAATATTTACAAGTGTTTTAGAATTACTAAAAACATCCTGCTACGTTTATTAGCACAGTTCAGTGTCGATGTTCCTTGACACTTTTTTACATCACTTTACTTATTACCTATTACGAATTAAGGTATTTGTCACTGAATTAGAATTTTCAGGTCACTGAGAAAAAGTATTCATAAGAGAAATACTAACTTAGAATTATTTTGAATAAGAGAGATAACTAACTTGAATGTAGAATTTGTGAGTATTTGAATAAGAAAGGTTTTACTTTCCTGAGAGAGAATTGCAATTATTTGCGAGAGAATAAGAATGTTTGAAAGCGACTTTACACGAGAGATGAGTCGTCCGAAAATTGACGAGAGCGACTTTTCGCGAGAGATGCGTAATCGATGAAACTTGCAGTGCGACTGACTTACTCTTTTGGGGGAACCGAATGAGTCCGCCTTCTACGCGCTAGACCGAAAGCATGTGATGTGCCCGCCAATAGAGAGTGCGCTCTCCATCGGGCTGTGAGACACCTTCTTACGCGCCATTGGCGCGGCGCATCAGCCATATTTAAGTAGGAGTGATCATTTTACTTGGAGATCGGGAAAGTACAAAGAGAATTCTGAGAACTTTGATGTTTTTACAAACGGCGTTTTACAAAGAAAACCGTTAAAGATTAAATCTAAAAATAGAACAGAATTGTGTTCGGAGAAAATAAATTATTTGGTTAATTTCTTTGAAACAAATTATGCTCGTTCCCGAACAGATATTTAAATATACAACTTATTATAAAAACTGCAACACTTGTTCTCATACTGGGCGCTTTTATAATTACGGTTTTAAGAAAACTAATTATTCTGTCTATTACAAATTTAATTGATGGTATTTATTTGGGTACACGCCATAATAAAATTAAAAGTATTAAAAAACCAAAAAAAAAAAAAATTTAAACAAGTAAAAAGATAATTAAAAATCGACGTTTCGGTGGCAAATCTGCCACCGTTGTCAAGACAAATGAAATAAAAATAATAAAAATAAAAACTTACTATTATTTAGGTTTTAAAATTCAAAATTTTTATGTTTTTCTAGGATATTCTGAAAACTTTGACATTAAATGTCAAAACATGTTTGTTTGATTATAGTGTCATAGTGACATAGATAACTGGTTGCTGGTGTATTGATTGTTTATTTTACAAAAAAGGTGAATAGTTAGTTAATTTTTAGTCTTCCTTAAGATACTTCAGTATCAAGCAAAGGCAACCAAGTGTTATTTAAATTAACTGAAATTGATGCTACTCAATTATCTTTATTTAATAATATATACGCACTTTCTTTGATTTTGCGTTTTTTAGAACAACTTTCCTTTGCTAAAATGCTCGAAGCATCCCAGTTTATTCTATGATTGTTATCAAATGCGTGTTGGCAGATTTTTGATTTATGAAATTCTGTGTTTTTAATGTATGATCTGTGTTCTTTTATGCGTTTGGCTAATGGTCTACAAGTTTCACCTATATTAAACTTATTGCATTTGCAAGGTAATTTATAAATGACATTTTTTGTATTTTCATTTAAGTTGTATGGTTTTGTTTTTGTTAATTGAGATCTGATTGTGTTTTGTGTTTTAAAGATTGTGCGAATATTAAATTTATGCCCTATTCGTTGAATTTTATTTTGTTATTATAAATGACCTATATTTTTGCTAGCCGTTATTTCTTTAACGCTATTCCAGCAGGGATTATTTGCGTATTTATTTTTAGTCCAAAATAAATACTTTTGTTTGTATACCATTAACCAATTGTTGATTTTGGGTTTGGCAACAATTATCAATTAATTTTTAATGTCATATTTATACGCACCAAGTTAATATTATTTTTATGCTATTAAGGGTTTATGTTCCTCAATGTCATATGAAGAATATTATTTAATATACAGTGCGTGTCTAAAATTAGGACCATACTTATAAAATGTCTGGTATTTTTTTATGAAAAATTAAGTATAATTTTCTTCTTTTCATAGTTTAATTCACAGACTTATCACTTTCTTCTTAAGTCAATCAAATTTTAACAAAGAACTCTGCATTATTAAACAAATAGCAAGAAACAACGTATATAAAGAATCACTTATTGATAAATTGTTAACAAAGAAAAAATAAAAGTTAATTGCTAAAGAGTTTTATAGTATTACAGAACCTAAAAACAATAATTTTAAGTTTATCAATTATATACCAAACATCAGCAATAATGTATCCAATAGGCTAGATAAGTTAGGCTGTAAAACTGTGTCTGTAAATAAGAGTAACCTAGGTAGATTATTAGTTAACAATAAAGACAAAACAGAAAAATTAGATGTCAGGGGTTTATAAAATTAATTGCGCAGACTGTAATGCGGAATATATTGGTCAAAGTGGAAGGAGCATAAAAAACAGAATAAAAGAACACAAAACATCAATTTTAAATGGTTTAAAAAACACAGGCATTTCAACACATTGTATAGAACAAAACCACTTTATAGATCTTAATAATGTTAAACTACTCTATAGAGAAAACAAAAGGTACAAAATTAAATTTATATGAACAACTAGAAATTAAAAAATCACTTATAGACAATACAACTCTTTCTACCAATAATCAAATAAATTTCGAAGATAAGCCAATTATAAAAAAATTTATTACCACATTTGGGCCTCATAATAAAACCCCTAATAATATTTTATAGACCTTCTTGGAAAAAACGTCTTAAATGGTTCTGTTTGTAAATATTTCTCTTCTTTAAATTTAGTATACGAAGTACTCTTGATGAAGCCCTAGAAAGGCGAAACAATTGTAGAGTAATGCTCTAATAATTATTGAAACATTAAAAAGCAATTTTTCCTATTTAGTATTAATATTTAAAAAATGTTTCACATGAAACCAACTGCGGATACAATTCAGTGTATTAAAATGTTTAGTGTTTAACTAATTAATAAGTAAACAAAGTTAGGAACCGTGGGTTAAATAAGGGTGTTAAGCGGGGTATAACACTTAAAACTTAGATGTTGCCATAAATTATAAACAAAGTATAAACTAAGTACTAACTTTATTCTTTGGTTATAAAGTTAATATCATGGCCTACTACAAGAAATTTGTAATGGCCTACTACAAGAAATTTAATTTTAAAATTTAAAACATCAATTAAGGGTAGGTTAAAGTATAAAATTACTATTAAGTATTGTATGTTTTTGAGAAGCTCTTATTAGCTGTAATTTATTAAATAAAAAATATACAGGGTATTTCATAACAAAAAATCATAAGTTTAGTTTATATCTTAAATCACTGGCTTGTACATAAAAATATCTACTAATATTAGTTTTTACATTGGTTGTAAGTTACAAGACAACTGAAATACGAGTGGGTCTCAAAATGAAAATATATATATATATATATATATATATATATATATATATATATATATATATATTTTGCCCTGTATATCAAAAACTAAGGGGACCATGAAACATCTTTTGATGTCATCTTTTGTTTTATCAAAAAGTAGCAACAGTTTGCGAAAACCGCAAGTCTTTCTCTTTAATATTAACCAAGATACACTGCAGATGCAACAAAATCCGGACACCCTGTACAAACAGCAAACAAAAAAATATGGTTTGTTTGGTATTGCACATAACATGTTACCTATGTTATATTATAAAAAAATAAATACCGGCATAAAACAAAACGTACCGTAAATCATAAACTTTGCAATTATGAGAAACAAGCTTTTATTGTTAGAATAAAAGACCAGTGTAATTTATAGTCGGTAAATTACATTTCATAACATGCTTGCTTAATTACATGCTTTAAATTTATGTTCTGCAAAGTTATTTTTATTAGATAGAATACGTGGTACATAAAAATACGAGAAAGGTACAGTAATTTTTAAGTATAACCCTAAAAATGTTAAATGAGAAAATAAACAACAATAGTGGGAAACTTTTATTTCTAATGTAATAAAAAAATACAATGTTTTCCTACGACCACTTGTAAAATAGCAAATAGCACACTGGTTTCATGCATAGCGTTATATCACACTAGTGTTGCAAAGTACTTTACAGCACTAGTGTTGCAAAGTACTTTACTACACTCGTGTGATTTATATTATGATGTCATTCTAAAAACTGCTATTGGTTTTGCAAATGACATATTTATTGTAGTGACGGTAAAAAAACTTTTTACTTACCTTAAACAGTAGAACCCAAATTAGCGAAAATCATCTTAATAACGTTAAGTTACTACACAGTATAAGCTTTCTTCTAATATTAGAAAGAGTAATAATAAAATTTCCGAAAAATAAGATCATAAACAAAAATAGACATAAACACAAAAACAACTTTCACTGACTGCTCGCTCAGTGGCACAGTGTTGTCAGGTAAGTAGATCAAATTAAAAATCTCCCTTCTACCTTTAAACACGCACTTTATAGAGGCAGCCTTGCCGCTTGACCGTTCGACCTAAAGCGTCAGAGAAAAAACTCCTATAGATCAAATTTCTTTCTCTCTGTGTTAGTTAAATCTTTTTTTTAATCTCTTAATTAAACCTGAGACTAATACACACTTTATGAATCCACTTTCTTTTATCCATTCATAAACAGAATCAGACCCTTCCGACGTTGCCAAATTATTTCCATATTTTGCATGGTATAACTGACGTTTAGTGGTCGTTTTTTCTTACTTTTAGGACTTTAGGTTCTGCATTTACAATTTTCATATTTTTTATAATTTTTCTCAATAATTATGAGGAAAAAATTTAATTTTTACCTAATTTTACATGTGATGTTCAGTTTCATTAACTCGTTTTACCAATTTTACCCCACCCAGCACCCCTTTTCACTCCCCGGTCCCGTAAGTTTATTTACTGATATTTTTAAAAAAACGGAATATTTTGGATATGCGCCACTTACGTTTTATTTAGAAGAGTGTCTAAAATATGTAAGTATCAATAATTAAAAAAAACCTTAAAATAGCAGAAAACAGTATTAAACTATTACTGTTATTACCTAACCAAATCATACAATTTTTATTATGTGAGGGCCTTTTAAATTCCAAAATGATAAAAGTTATATAATGCTTCTAGGTAGGTGATTTTCGATGTAAAAATATTGTCAAAACAGTATTATAGCAGTGAAGAAAAGTACATATCACACTAGTGTTGTAAAGTTCTCAATTGTTTTTTATTTTTTCTGTAAAGACAAACTTTAATTTTTTTTTGTTTATAATTTGTGGTAATAGGAAAAATAGTGTACAGTACTCGTGTGAAAATGACTTTTCTACACTCGTGGGTTTGTCGCACTCGGCTAACGCCTCGTGCTACAATATTCCCACTCGTGTGAAATTAGTAATTTCCACACTTGTAATGTAATATACTATTTCTCTATAGTTACTGCCTTTTCATATGAGCGAAAGACGGAAATACGGGCGACAGGCCAACGCTATCGAAGTGTATGGAGTCAAATGAAACCTTTCATACGCAGAGAACGCGAAAAGTCTGCAAACACAAAGTCTTCGTACAATTTTTTATTTCTATGTCCGTCAAAACCGGCTTAGTGTGAAAGGCGCTTAGGGTTTCCTCGATGATTTTTACCATTTATTACTAACAAGCTAATTTTTTGTGAGTAGCTTCATTTTGACGTTTTTTTTTTATAGAATGCCCCCATTATTTTCATTGCAATAAATGGGGCTGGTCAAACTTAATAAGTTTACAAATTTTCAAGATTTTATTTTTACTGGCCGCCAAGATATGACAACACCAGCTAAAAAGTTTAGATGCGCTTAAATATCTCTAAAACCAGTTAGGCTGCGTTTCCTGCCAGATTTTGCAGTTTTGCGCTACATGTAATATTTTTGATATTTTAAATGAAAGGCCTAATTTATTTTAATTACAATAAAAAGAGCGTGTAAACTTTACTAAGATTCCAAATTTTTAAAATTTAATCTTTACCATTTACTGAGAAATGACAACACCGCAACTTTATTAAAATTTGGCGACAATGCTCATATCGCTGATCAATAAGTTATGCCGAAAAACTCCTAAATACCAAAATTTGTATTTATAAACGAAATTAATGCTGAAGTGCCTCAGGGTTCAGTACTAGCACCATCTTTGTTTCTTCTTCACCTTAACGACCTTCTTTCTTCCACAACCAATCCCATTCATAGTTATGCTGACGATAGTACCCTTTACTCCAGTTTTCAGGTTCTCAAACCAATCTCTCAACCCGACTTGGAAAGTAAACGCAGGGCGATGCAGATATCTCTTTCACAGGATCTCAATTTATTTGATATTGGATTGGGGCGCCAAAAATCTCGTTCAATTTAATGCATCCGAAACAGAATCATGTTCCTTGTCGCGAAAAAAATCATCAAACACTCACCCTTTGCTCATGAGTGGCCAGGTTTTGCAGAGCGGGGGCACATTTACCCTTGCGGGCGTCACATTTGAGAATAACCTTAACTGACATAAACACATTGTATCTATAGCCACGGCAGCTTCAAAAAAGCTTGGATTTCTTTTCCGAGCCAAAAAGTATTTTTCTCCTTCCAATTTATACACTTAGTAAGTGTCCCAAATTCGACCCTCTCTGGAATATTTTTCTCATGTCTGGGGAATGGCATCCCCTACAACCCTCAGTATTCTTTATGCCATTTAAAGAAGAGCTGCTTGTCTTATTAATGATCCTTTACTTATTTTAAGACTTCCTTCTTCTGCCCATCGTCGAGCTGTGGGAGATCTATCGCTCTTTTATATATACTTTTACGGCTTCTGCTCCGACGAATTATCCAGTATAGTCCCTCCTCTTACAGCTCCCAACAGGAAAACTCGTGGTGCCGCACGTATGCATCCCTATACGGTCCAACTGGACAGGCCCCGAATTTCCCATTTCGTTTGTTTTTATCCCTAGAGTTTCTAGACTGTGAAACCTACTGCCAGCGAAGGTCTTTCTTTCTCCCCCAAATCTTCAAGTTTTTAAGTCCCGTGTTAACAAACTTCTTCTTACCTTGCTTAAATCACCTACGGTACGTTAGTATTTAGGCTTTCAGCCTTCGTGGATTGTCCAAACATAAAAAAAACACAGCTTTGGCGGTTTTAAAAATATTTGGGCAAGATAATACTTTTTGCCAAAGTGTATTATATCTCGGCAAGTAATAGAGGCATAATTTTTAAAATTTGGAAATTTGGCCAATACAGTTGTTTCTATTATGAGAATAATTTCGTTCTAAAACGCATTGGCAACTTATTCTTAACCGATATAAGTTTTTATGCTATAATTTTTAAACAGTTTATTATATACGACGATGTTTAATGAATGTTCGTTGGGGTTTTTAACATGCTTTTATTAACTTGGGTTGTAACTATCCATCTGGCTATTTATGTAACGGAATCTTTGAGCCTAATTTTAACCAACTTCCAGCTATTCGATTTCTTTGAAACTTTGCACACTTATTAATGACCCATGACAATGCAATAATCTGCAAAAAGTATCCCGTTATCTTGTTTTTTAATCGCCAGGAAAAAAAATTCCATTATATTATAAAAACAACACCTGGGTTGCCATCTGTTGGCAATATTTCAAACTTTGCCACTCAATGGAGAAGAAATTTTTAGTGGGTTGCCATCTGTTGGCAACATTCCAAACTTTTGACTGGGTTGCCATCTGTTGGCAACATTTCAAACTTTGCTACTAAATGGAGAAGAAATTTTTAGTGGGTTGCAATCTGTTGGAAACATTACAAACTTGTACTCTTGTTCACTAAAAATTCTTTCGCCATTTTGTCAAGAGTAGCAAAAACTAAAAAATGAAAAATAATTAATAGTTTAAAAAACTAAAAAACACGCTTTTATATGCAACCGAACTAAAAATTAGAAAATAATTTTTCATTAAAAAAAATATTGTCATTTCATAGTAAAAAGCGTGTGGTGTTTAATATATTAAATGTTATAATTATTATATTTGCCAATATCTATGATGGAAAAGTTATGAAAAAATAGTAAAATGCACCCCACGCTTTTTACTATGAAATGACAATATTTTTTTAATGAAAAATTATTTTCTAATTTTTAGTTCGGTTGCATATAAAAGCGTGTTTTTTAGTTTTTTTAAACTATTAATTATTAAAGGACTATAATTATGTTAGGCATTTAAAAGAGCTATTGATGATTGATCATTTTTACTCTAGTTTTAAGTTGAGTGACTGATTTATAATATTGGCCTTGTACGGAGCCCAGTTCCTTGCAAGGCAATCTGGAAGATCTTAAAAACGTTAAGTTAAGTAAATGGTGATAACATCTAGAATAAAAAAGTATATTTAATGTTACACAATACAACAAAGCGTTAATAAATAATTCGCTTCTTTGATTTATCGCCCAAATAAACTAAAAAAAACTGTTTATTCATTGGAATGGCCTTTCATGGCCCACCCACCTTATAAACTAAACTACAATAATAAAAAATAAAACCACAAAAACCTAAACGCTTACACACACTTACACACCAATAAAATAGGTAAGAGCCGTTGGTAATGACAAATTAATTTACATTTTTTTGGCGGTTTTCGTATACGTGTATATGTTAGACTTATTTGCCGAATTCGTCAATTCGCCGAAATAAATATTAATAATATAATTAAAGCCAAATGATCAGCTGCCGAAAATATGTTCTATTTCGGAATCTGTTTAAGCCGATTTACGCATTTCGCGAACTGAGCTATCCGGAGTAGCTCAAATGACAAATATAAATATGTTTTGGCAGATAATCATTTTTAGTTTAATATTTTGCCGATTGCGCAATTAAGAAATGAAGAGACCTCGGACACAACTAAAAATGCTATTGATCCAGGAAAACAACATTTATTTCTTAGAAACAGCTTATTACTTAAATGGAAACTACTTAATATTATTTATTTATTACATCAAGAAGAACTTTCATGGCACTTACTATTATTACATTTGATATTGCTCGAAACATTTACACTTTTGTATAAAAATTACCCAATCTATCGGCAATTGTGCCTTTCTAAATTGCGCATTCGGCAAAATATTAAACTAAAAATGATTATTCGCCAAAACATATTCATATTCGCCATTTGAGCAACTCCGGTTACTTCAGTTCGCGAAGTGTGTAAATCGGTCTAAATAGATTCCGAAAAAATATTTTTCGCCAACCGATCATCTGGCTTTATTCATATCGCGAATTGAGTATTTATTTCGGCGAATTGACGAATTCGGCATGTGTGTCTAACATATAGATAAAACCGCCGGACGGAGCCAGCCAATGCCTTTTTAAAACCCTGTATATTGTTTTTTTCCATTATTTTTATCGTCAACTGCACGGCTGTACTGTATTAGGTAAATATTTTTTCTTCTCGGAGGACTTGACGAGAAAACAATATAATTTATGACAAGGGATTATACTGCTAAAAAATTTAAGAACTAACACGGTTTTCCTCTAAGTAATGTCACGCACACAGCTTTTAACGTATTAGGTGTTCTTTTTTATGACAGGTCACGAACACTTCTAACACAATTAAAATCTATGAAATAATAAAAAGTGACAATAACACATCCACATATAAAAAAGTTCCATCTCTGAAAGGCAGAACATGGTTTCTTTATGTTTTTGGTGTCGCTGAATCCGAATCTGGGGTCGATTTGACCCCATCAGCTAATGGTTAGGGTCAATTTAAGGTCAATCATAGCCCTACAAAAATAAAATTGAAGGTCCGAAGGACTAAATCATGGTATCATTATGTTTTTAAGGTCGCTAAATCCAAATCTGTAGTCGGTTTGACCCCATGAGGTCGGGGTCAAGGTCATTTAAAAGTCAAATCATCAAAATTTATCAAAAATTTACCACAATCGTGTAATCTTTGTGTTTTGAAGTAGCCGAATTCAAATCCGGGTCGGTTTGACTCCATCAGGTCATGGTTAAGATCATCTTAAGGTCAGCACCCAATATGACTTTAATTCCAACCTGATGGGGTCTATTTGACTACAAATGTTGATTTAGCGACCCCAAAAACATAAAGATATCATGATTCTGGTTTGTTTTTCGACAAATGTTGATGCTTTGACCATGATATAACCTTGACCTTGCCCTAATGGGGTCAAGAGATCTATTTGACTTCGAATTCTAACAATAAAAAGATACCAGCAACTGTGATCTATTTTCGATAAACTTTAATGATTTAACTTTGAAATGACTTTCACCATGAACTGATGGGGTCCAATTGACCTCGGATTCGGACTCAGTGACACCAAAAACATAAAAATACCGATTTTTCGTCATTTTTTATGAATTTTGATTATTTGACCTTGAAACAATCTTGACTGTGACCTGATGAGGTCAAACCGACCCCAGATTTGGATTCGGCGACTCCAAATACATAGAGAGTTGAGTTATTTTTTTGTGGCTGTGTAATTCGTCAAATGTGATCAAGTGCACTACACAGCAAATATACATGGTGTCTCTTAAAGGTGATTAAAAAGCTTTTTTTAACTTTACCACAGGGTATCTGAAAAGTTAATCAATTTAGAACATCGATTTACTTAAATTTTTCTTTTTAAAATCACCTAAGGATTTACGCTTCTAAAGACTAGCATTATTCTAGAACACACTGTATAATTTTTTTCACCCTTTCGGGGTCTTTCCACCCAGGTCCGACGACCTAGGTGGTGCACTGCAGCCTAAAGGCTTATTGTACCTTGACCCCTACTCCTTCCCATTTACACACCATTCATTCCATAACTTGGATGGTTGTTGCTCGGTCCGTTTGTTCACCCCCGAGCAGAACACCGCGTGCCGTCGGTCACCCATCCAAGTTATGGGCGCGCACTTCACTGCTTAACTCCGGAGATCGACGCTTGCCGATACAACCGGAGCAACCACAAGCGCGCCCACTGTATAAATTAGTCCTAGCACCGTTTATACAGGAAGTGATTTTTTAAATACATATATCTCCAAATCGGATGCTTAAATTAACTTTTACCATGTAAAACTTATTATGTAAAATATGTTAAAGAATATTTTTATAATATCTACAAACAGAGTGGCTCAAATATGTTACTTCGTTTTTAAATTGTTTGGGAGTCAATTAACTTTTGACGTAAAAACGTCTTATAATTCGATGAAGCCAGCTGCTCGTACAAAAAAACATGACTTATGCGGCGTTCCATTTAAAGCTTGAAGTGCAAGCGAGAGCGCGGCCTCCGCGTTCGGCATCTTTCGACATCTGTTTCTCTCCTACTTTAAGCGGTCCGCGTGGACAGTTGCTATAAATTAATACATTTACATCTTTTCGTCAAGTATAAAGTGCAGTGAAAAGTTAATGTGGTGTAAATTGTATAATTTTCGCAACCATTCCATCAGTATCTTCTTATGACGTTGTCACGTTCAACTATCGTCAGTACACCGACTTTGCAGACAACCGATTTTTTTTGTCCATGTTTTAAAATTTTCTTAGTTTTACGGTCTTTTTCTTTGTAATATTTATTTATTTTAACTAATAGGTTATGACTTTCTTAATTGTAACCTGCAATGGGCAGAGCAGTTTAAACAGTTTTAACGATAAAACCAGAAAAATCCACATTAGGTATGTCTAATGTACACATAAGTCAAACTCACAACACCAGAATTAAAAGACGGGATTACTACTAACAAAGCTAACTAAATTGTCAATCATTAGGGAATATTACCATATCCCAAGGATAATCAAATTGTCCTACAAACAACAATTAAGTTATCCGGTGACTGATGTTCCAAGAGACTGGTTGTATGATGAATATTAAAAGTATAAATAACTTTTAAAAACTTTGAACTGTCCAATAGAACTAGAGTTTATTTTTGTTTTTTTTATGCTTACTGTTAAATTTATATTGAATACTATCCAAAACACCATAGTTTATTTTAAAATAATAATTACTAACCTCAGCTGTTATCCAAGTGACTTGTTCTAAAAGAGACTGGTTGTCCAACGGACTTTTTAAAAAATTTTAAAACTTGATGTCTCTGATAGAACATAATATTTTATTTGCGAAATTGTTTGTCAAGGGGTTAAGAGTCAGCAACAAATTATAAACCAATAGTCAAAAAAGATTATAGAAATCGGTTAACTTTTGGCAATTTTTTTATGATCACAATAACATTTAAATCAAATACAATCTAAGATCATATTTAATTAAAAATAATAATTTCTTACATATTTTTGCTGGGTATTCGACGGACACACATTAAACCCAACCATTCTTTTTTTTGCAAAACTTGGCTTCCTGAAGAAGAAATGTGTGGTAAATGACGAAGACGGGAAAAATGTGTTGCGTAGCGTAGCTGCAAGGAGGTAGCAGCGTAGCTACAAGAAAATGAAGATAAGGTGTATCTTCAGTTTTTGAAATATGGCTAAATGGGGTTAGCCAGAGTTGATGAAAAGAATATGGAAACATATTTATTTGCGTTAAAGTTGTTGTGTTACGTCGTAAAGACGGAGTTTAGAAGCAGCATAAGCTGCATTAGCACTGGAAGCCGCAGCTCTAGTAAGGAGAAGAGCTCTGCAGTTATGGTCTTAAATGGTGGGGTATAAGACAGTTAAGCGGTCCTGAGAAAGCTCAGGATATGGGTAAATTGGCACGCGGCTGCAGTAACCTGATGTGGAAGAAGAAAATGGGAGCGAAAGGCAGACAATGGTATGTGGAGAAGAAGTACGGGACAAATGGCCAATGGAACGCACCATCAAGGACATGGACAGGCAGGCAAGGTGGACACAGATGATTCAACTAAGAAAGGACAATCTAGGACAGTGGGTTTTTTGTAAAGTGTTTAGGTAAAGCTGTGATGTTTTTAAATTATGGGTTTTTTGTTGTTTACATACTAGAAAAAATATTATAATAATAATAATGATTTAATATGCGGAGAAAAGTAGCCTAAAAGTAAAATTTGATAATAACTCTTTTTGATGGTCCACCGGTCTCATTGTCCCAAGAAGATAGTTTCATATGGTACATTGGTCCAAGTGACGTAAAGTGGCCCTATGTATAATTTCAAAATTTATACGTCACACTATTAACAAAATTATTTTTAATAAACTAAAACCAGAATACATTTTTGACTGTTTATCATTTTCTTCAACCAAGGTAAGTTGGGCTTCTTAAAAAATCTAATTAAAAAAAAGATTTAACCAACCAAAACTAGCCATGACCGCCCCAATGTGACAGTTTTAGATGACCATCTATAGCGCTTCGAACCAATCAAATTACACGTGCTTTTGCTTTTTACTGTAGTCTGCAAAATACACTGTACGCCTAATATATTATTAAACATATCACAGTAATATGCCTAACCAGGACCACAGCAAATGCATTTACCTACCTAGGCAAATGGCTTTTAAATAAAAATTATTTTCACAAAGTCATTTGCCGAGGCAGGAGGCATTTCCCTAGGTAGAAGCCATTTGCTTAAAATAACCATTTGCCTGCGACAAAGACACGGTATAGATTAGAGGAAAATATCTTTTTTATCTTTGGACAAACCACGAAGGCTTAAAGCCTAAATACTTACGTACCGTGGGTGTCTTAAGCGAGGTAAGAGGGAGTTTGTTGACACGGGACTTAAATACTTGAAGATTTAGGGGGAAGGAAAGACTTCCACGGGCAGCAGGCTCCACAATCTAGAAACTCTAGGGATAAAAGAACGAACAAAGTGAGAAGTTCGGAGCCTGTCCAGTTGGACCTTATATATAAACCACGAGTTTATTTGTTGGGAACCGTGAGTGGAGGAACTATACTGGACAATTCATCAGAGCAGAAGCCATGGAAGTACCTATAAAAAGCAATAGATCACCCACAGCCCGACGATGGGCAAGAGAGGGAAGCCTTTCTGTAAGTGAAAGATCATTAATAACACAAATAGCTCTTCTTTGAATAAAATCAAAAATGCTTAGGGTTGTGGTAGGACGCCATGCTCCAGATATGGGAACAATATTCCAAGGGAGGTCGGATTTGGGACACATATAAAGTGTATAAATTAGAAGCGGAAACTAACTACTTACTAGTTATTATAAGTAGACTTTTTGGCATCGGCAAACCTAATTATGTTTTAAGAGTATTAAATTTGACATACTTAGTTTTTGATGCTCAAATTGATTATTATTTTAGAGTTCTGAGAAAAAAATATCTTTATTACGTTGTGCTTGTTTTTCAATCAGTCTTTGCGACCCGCCTAAGACAATAAATATTAAAATTAAGGGTATTGTAATGGATTAAAATAAAATCGAATTTAATTAACTGTTTGTCATTTTGGGATCTAAATATTATTTTTGCAGAAGTTCAGTTAGAAGACTTAATGATGAAATAGACGATTAAAGTTGAAGATAAATAAAGGGCAACCTAAATAAGCAAAGCTTTTAATTTTCCATTAGTTAAACCAACAAGAATATTTAAAATGGTAATTGTATAAATAAACATTATTAAAGCTGAATTTGATTTTATTAAAATTTAATTGTGGTACAGTTGGGATGTTTTTTTAAAACATTAAAAAATAAACTTAAATTATGGAAAGTATTTTTCCCCTTCTAATACACTTTATATTTTTTCCAAATCTGACCTCCCTTGGAATATCGTTCTCATATCTGGGGTATGGCGTCCTACCACAACCCTAAGCATTCTTGATTTTATTCAAAGAAGAGCTATTTGTGTTATTAATGATCTTTCACTTACAGAAAGGCTTCCTCTCTTGCCCATCGTCGGGCTGTGGGTGATTTATAGCTTTATTATAGGTACTTCCATAGCTTCTGCTCTGAAAGCTACTTCTATGGCTTTTGCTCTAAAGAATTGTCCAGTATAATTCCTCCACTCACGGTTCCCAACAGAGAAACTCGTGGTGCAACCTGTATACATCTCTATACTATCCAACTGGACAGGCCCCGAACTTTCCACTTTGTTCGATCTTTTATCCCTAGAGTTTCTAGAATGTGAAACCTGCTGCCCGCGGAGGTCTTTCCTTGCCCCCAAATCTTCAAGTATTTAAGTCCCGTGTCAACAAACTCCCTCTTACCTCGCTTAAGACACCCACGGTATGTTAGTGTTTAGGTTTTTAGCTTTCGTGGATTGTCCAAACATAAAAAAGGAGCGTTTTTGCACATTTTTTTTACTTTACAATCGCTTTCGGTTTAACCAGAAATGGCTCCAATTTTGTATTTTTAAAAGAAACATCCTGTAGGTTTTTAAATATTTCGATTCCTAAGATAATTATAAATCAGTACTTGATATTTTTTTAAAAGTTTCTTGGTTCTGAAGACCGGTTAACGACACCATTTATGAACCTATGTAAAAATAACCCTTTTTTACCGTCTTGTAAAAGCTGTTAGGAGACAAAAATTTTTTTATTTATTTTTTTAGAGGCTTTTAAACAAAGTAAAAACCTACAAAACAAAAAAATAGAGTATAATTTGTTAGCGACCACAACGACAAAAATATGTTTAAAATGTCTTGGATCATGGAATCTCTTTTATCGTATCTAAACTCCTGTTTACGAAAACAAATACAAACCACTTTTGTCTCTCCACAAAACCTTTCTAGGGGATTCACTTTAAGTTTTTATGTATTTCCGCACAATAAAATTTTTCTTATTTCGTAAATTATTTAAAAGTCTATTAAATTAAAACACATAATTTAAAGTTTTTTCCTAGAATAAACTTTATTTTAATGACGTTAGCAAAATATATTGTGACGTATATTTTGAATATTATACATAAGGCTCTATGTGACGTTTATATTTTTGGAATAATACATAGGGCCACTTGGACAAATGTACCATATGGAACTATCTTCTTGAGACAATGAGACCGGTAGACCATCAAAACTAACTTTGCATTTTTAAAAACCAACTTAACTTATTTGACTAACTAAATTTAGTACGGGCATATCCTCCTACTAGGGGTAGCTCCGTACGGGGCTTAACTAAAACTTTAACTTTATACTTGGCTTCACTTTTGCTACCTACTTCTTATCTAATAGTTTTCTAATTTCTTTCTCTTCATTCTTAGGACAAGTTTTGTATATATACCAAGTTGAACTTAGTATTTTGGTGACTTAGCACGTTGTTGACCCTGATTAAAATAATATCACCAAGAATCTCTTATTGTTTAGTGACAAAAACCACTATATTTTCGATTTAATTTTTTGGATGTTATTTCTTTAATGTTGAAATAATTAAATAAATATTAAAATTATTAAAACCCATTTACCCCTTATACAGGGTGTTCACAATATGATCAAGAGCGTCGGATAAAAACTAATTTTATTTTTATTTATACCGGTTGACATAGGTGCAAATACGTGTTAAGCTTGCATTATCCCAACCCACGTTTACCTGAACCGCTAGAATTGTAAAAATATTCTACAGGGTGTGATTTTAATTGATGACTAAAAATACAGAGTATGATTTTTTAACCTATGTTAAGACGAAAAGTTAATATAATCATACATAATATGTCCTAAATCCCCGTATAATAATAAATTAGGATGGATTAAAAAAAAAAAATTGTTATGTATGTCATAAATTGTTAGTATAATCATAAAAAAATTTGTTCCCAAAGTTTTAAAGAAAAATTTCAATTCGTTTCGGTGTTACAAGAGAACTTGAGTGAACGTGCCGCATCGCGCGGTATGTATGTAGGGTGTTCGAAAAGTTTTGAGATACACGTACATTTATTTGATTTTTTCAAAATAATTTCCACCACATTGAATACAATTTTCCATTCTAACAAACCAGTCACTGAAAATAGCTTTCCACTTTTCATTTGAAATTTCAGCGCATATTTTATCCCAGGCCTCCAGTAGCGCGTCTTCAGTTTTAAACTTTTGTCCTTTCAGTTGGCTCTTGATAAAAGGAAACAACCCAAAGTCACACGGCGCCAAGTCGGGGCTATAAGGCGGATTTCTCAAGCCTGCATCTGTCAAAAATTCACTGGTAAGTTCAGCTGGATGAGGTGGGGCATTGTCATGATGAAGGTACCAGCTAGCGAGTTCCGAGTTTGGGCGAATCACTCTTAACTTTTCTATAAGTTTTGAAAGGCATACTGTAATGTACCAGAGAGCATTTACGGTCTTCTGTTCTCGGAGCACAACACGTTCAATTATTCCTCTTGAACCAAAGAAAACAACTATCATTATTTTTTTACAGATCTTAATTTGCGAACTTCGGTCGGAGGTTCTTCACCTTCGAAAACCCATATCTTATTCTGTTGTTTAGTTGGGACGTCGTAATAATAAAGATAAGTCCCGTGACGATCGACACTATGTTTTTAGATTTACCCTCCTGGAATTTGGACATCATTTTTTACACCAATTCAATCTTTGTGTCTGCTGCTCGGGAGTTAACTTGTGTGGAACCCACAGAGTACAATTTTTCCTAAAACCCAAGTGCTCATGTATGATCGTGTGTAATGTTGCTAAACTAATGTTCAATGTCTCTTCTAACTGTCGATAGGTAATTCGTCGGTTTCTTTCTATAGCTTTTTGGACGGCAAATATGTTTTCTGGGGTAACTACTTCACACGGTCGACCTGAGCGTGAGGCGTCTTCAAGCAAAAACGAGCCCCGCTGAAATTGTTTGTACCATCTGTATATGGTCGCACGAGATGGACAGTCATCACCAAGTATAGGCTTCATTTCTTTTAAACACTGTTCTTGAGATAACCCACGTGAAAAGTTGTATTTCAAAATTGCACGGCACTCGATAGTCGTCCACGACGCCATTGCGCTAAAATCGCTGGACACGAACTGGCGCAAAACTGATAGTTTACTAATAACTATGTAGGACTACAACTAACATGTCATGACATGTACAAACAAAAAACATCAATGTTACTTTCCTGCACCGTTTAGTTACAAAGTATCTCAAAACTTTCTGAACACCCTACGTATTATCGGTTTTTAAAGCTTTTCTCGAAATTACTTTTTTGAATTTGCGTCCACTCTAGCTTAAAACGTTTTCGACCAATCATTCTAGAAATTGCGCAGATACTTTCTTTATATAATTTCGCTCCATTTAAACCAAAACCCGTAGTAATATCATTGATGTAAGTATTTAAAAAATGCAAAACAGTTGTGAAAAAATAGCAAAAGATCGATGTTTCGTGTTTATACCCCTGAAGAAAATTAGATTTCCAATTTTTTTAAATCATATTTGGTTTATATAGAAGAGAGATTTGTTATAAAAATAATTTTAAAATCTCAATAATTTCAGATAAAAACAGTGGCTTCGAGAATGTACGCAAGCTACTATTAGTATTGATTATGAATTTTGAATAATATTTTCTAAAATATACATAAAAATTAACACCGATATTTAAAGAAAAGTAAGAACTATTTTTATCTACCTTTAGCACCTGGTACCTGTAAATTGGCCGTCGGCTCAAGCTAGATAATATGCAAACACGCATGGTATATACTATAACGTATGTCCTAAAAGTTTTGGCACAAAACTCATTTTCTTTAATTTTAACAAAAACTAAATAATATTAAGTTGCCTTTGAAAACAAAAGTTTATTTACTGTCAGTTGAGATTTATTTATTTTGAAGTTTTCGCTTTAAGATGTCGTATAAATTAGAAAGAAAGAAAGTATCTACAAGTTAGTTGGGCGGATAACCAAAGCTGAAATCTGTCGAATATTCCAGAATGAAAACATTTCACGCAGAACCATTTATAGAACAATAGCGGAGTGCGAGCAGGGAATACCATGTCTGAATCTCCCAAAAAGTGGAAGACCACGTGTATTTACCGCACAGACGTCAGAGAGATTGGTGAGAAGAGCAAAAAGCCAGATTGGAATGTCAACGAGGAGACTGGCTAGGCAATACAGATCTTCTAAGAGTACGATATCGTTGGAATTGAGGAGGAATGGTCTTAAATATCGAAAGAGACGTAAGTGCCCTAAATAGTCTCAAGCGCAGCTTCTTCGTATACCAAGATGTTGTCGTCAACTGAGGCGGGTACATTTTGCCAATGAAAAATCATTATTTTAGATGACGAAAAGTATTTCACTTTGAGTAATTCTGAAATGAAGGGAAACGATGGATTTTATACGGACAACGTAGAGGAATGCCTTGACAATGTTAGATACAAACATAAAGCGAAATTTTGCAGATAAAATCCTTGTCTGGTGCGCAATTTCTAACAGGGGTGTATCCCGACCTTTGTGGGAAGAGTGAGGGGTGAAGCTTTGAATAGTCAGAGCTATATTGATAACTGCCTTTCCAAATTGCTTCAGTTTATCCACGAACATCATGCTAATGACGATATCATGTTTTGGCCAGACCTAGCATCATGCCATTACTCAAGAGATACCCAAAACTGGCTTCGACAACACCACATACCTTTTGTTCCCAAAAACGATACTCCTCCAAACTTGCCGCAGGCTCGCCCAATAGAGGATTTTTGGGCTGTACTGTCTAGAAAGGTTTATCATGGAGGCTGGGAAGCACAAGATGAGGAACAATTAAGACGGCGAATTTACGAGAAATTAAGAGAAATTGAACTGAATTCCGTCCAGGACCTCATGAGAGACATTCGAAGAAATTTGCGTCTGGTAGAGCAGAATGGGCCACTCCACATAATTCGATAGTATAGTTTGGTTAAGTATTGAGTTGTAATTTGTGATAACTAGTTAGTGTTTAAATAAATTTCTTCATTAAAAAAACCGATAAATATTGTGTGCCAAAACTTTTAGGACATACGTTAGCACTACATTATTTGATATATTTTATTTCTAAGAAAATAAGGAAAGTCTGGGGTCCTGGGATCTTGGAATATTAGAACGATAATATATGACCAAGGTCTGTAATTTTTGACATATCAGTGACAGCTTTAAGTGTCAAGCTGGGCGGCAACGCGAAAGAGGAGGAGGAACAACATCAAAAAATCAGCCAAACCAAAATTCTTGTTTTTCCGACATTGCTACCTCCCGGACTAATATTTTCAACCTAAAAACTAATATAAAACCACTTGTTCAAACTAGTTTCATTCCCACATTCTAAAAAACAAAGTTCTAATTTGTTTTTAATTATATTTTCTTAGCTGCACCGCCTTGATAAATTTAAAATAAAGCTTGAATATTTATTTTAAAACCTCCAAATCGGCCTCGCCTAACTTAATTAAAAATGTTCGTGACTTGTAACAGAAGCATGATTAAGTGCTTTTAACATATCAATTATGTCTGCAAAAATAATAAATTAAGTTTAATAAAAACACGAATTTTTTACTACAGGGTGGTCATTTTTAAGTCGCCATTATTGCTAACTTCGTTATTATTGGAGATATACGAAGTCGGTTAAATTAGTAAAGTTGTAACACTTTCTTCGTTGATTAAAGTGCTGCCAACAAAAAACAATTAAACATCGAGTTTTCGATTTATTGCAAAAAATATACTATATATATATATATATATATATATATATATATATATATATATATATATATATATATATATATATATATATATATATATATATATATATATATATATATATATATATATATATATTACCATTTGAAAGTCAATCAAAGAGCTTTAAAATAAGTTTTGGTTAGTGTGTTTTACCCAAATAATTAAAAGTTTCGGAAATATATCTATCCTCAGGAATTTGATGGTAAACTGGTATTTCTTTATTAAACACCCCGTATATTGTATCACCAATAGTTATTTTAAAGAGCTTTAAGAAATACCACATTTGATATATCTATCTCTAATAGTTTTGAAAATATTCTGAACACCCTGTATAGGAAAAACACAAAATTTTGCATGACAGGCAGTATGGATTTCGCCACAAAAGATCTACAGCAGATCTTCTTTCCTTCGTATCACACTGTTGAAATAAGTCTCTTGAGTTTCTAGGTGAGTCTCAGATCGTTGCTCTTGATATATCCAAAGCTTTTGACCAGGTCTGGCATGCCGCACTTTTTAATAAACTTCCCTCCCATGGTCTTTCAACTAAACTCTGTACTTGGCTCTCTAGTTATCTATCTGATCGACGTATATCAGTTATTGTGGACGGCCATTCTTCAAGTTTTCACCAAGTAAATGCTGGAGTCCCTCAGGGCTCAGTTCTGGCATTAACATTGTTTCTTCTTTACATCAATGACCTTCTCTCGTCCACAACTGAGAGAGAGTCTTTGTGGCGCAAAAAGTCTACTGAGGTTAATTTTTAATCTTAAACCGCATGACAGCTGCAAACCTTTATTTATCCAGAAAAGAATTCACACTTTGCCATGTGTGTTTATTTTTAAGTTCGTGACTTATGTAAATTCCAATATGGGACTATTTAGGAGACTCGGAGAGTTAAATCATTACAGCACTAGAAACCGGACTATTATAGATGTTCCTTTACACAGGACCTCCTTTTTCGAAAACTCTCCTTTTACGGTTGTCTTACCCTCTACAACAAGCTTTCAAGAGATTTTAGAAATATGCATGGTGGTAAATTCAAGAATGCCGTTAGGCAATTTTTTATGGACAAGGCATTTTACTCGGTTGCAGAGTATATGCGACATTAGACTTTGTTACTTTGCTTGCGTTTTGATTTGACAATTTTAATATTCTTTTATATGTATATATTTATACAAAATTTTAACTTTATTTAGTTTTTATAGTAATTATTTATAGCAAAGGTTTCTGTTCATTTGTATTCTTTTTTTTTTGTGTGTTTTACAATTACATTTTATATATTTATGTGTCTATGTATATTTGTCTATATCTATATATTTTTTATAGTATTTATATTTATATTTATTTATATTGACGATACCTTTGTGCATTTTAAGGTAATATATTCTATCTATCTAAGGCCGGTATTATTAGTGCCTGGCCTTATTTCACTGTGCAATATTTCTCCATTATATCTACTATTTTTTAGATTTAAATGACCATATTTCTGAAATTATAAAAGATAGACATATAAAATGTGGCATTTACCTTAAGTTTTTTTAAATAATATATTAAATGGCGATGCAATACACAGGATGTTCTATTTTAAAAATGCCAGCTAACTATCAAAGTCCCGAGGATGTGCATATTTCTGAAATTATTAAAAATTTGATATATAACATGTGATCTTTTTTAATGCTCCTTGATAGATAATTTAAATAGTGATGATATACAGGGTGTTCCATTTAAAAATTGCAATTAATCGAAAATTCGATTTTTAATTGTTTTTTTTGTTGGCAGCACGTTAATCAGGGGAAAAATACCACAGCTTAACTAATGTAACCGAATTCGTATCTCCAATTATAAAGAAGTTAGCAATAATGCCGACTTAAAAATAATCACCCTTTGTAAGCTGTTAAAGTTATAAATTTCTATTCAAACAAATATATTTACATTTCAAATCAAGCTTTTTCCAAACCATCGCTAAAGAAATAACTTTTTTAAATTACGGTTTTCTTTTACGAAAATCTAAATCCGCCTGCTTTAAAAGTTTTATAAAAAAACAGAAGAAATTCGGTTATCGGTTTTATATATCAAAATTTCAAATCTTTTTAAAGCTCTGCAAATGCAAAAGAAATTTTTAGGTTTAATACCGGCTTTACTTTTTTAAAGAATAAATTATAAAAATATAAGTTATGTTTACACTTTGGATGTTTCTTTAAAGAGCGTATATTTAAAGTCAAATAAGACTTTTTCTCATAAACATATACCGGGTGTTGCTCCGTCGAGCGGGACATAGGAAATCCCATGTAAATTTTGAAGTGGTCCAATATTGGCTCCCCTAATTATTTTAGAAGAAAATATTATTAGAATTTTTAAAGAGCAAGAAAAGTTGTACCCAGTGTATAAATTTCAGCTCTTCTCAGTCTACCAGCTAAGAGATAAATGCTAAAATAAGTTACGAATCTCCTATCTTCCTACGCGCCCTGTATTATTAGAAGTTTATAATAAAATACCAGAAAAATTATTTAACCTCTTACTCTCAAGTTGTCAGATCAATGTCACATCATTTTTTAATAATGAACTACTGAAATAAAAAAAAAATCACTATTATAAAATGGTTTTATCAGGGAAATACTTATCGAAGAGTAGCGGACATGTTTGCAGCCTATTTTCCTAACAGGCCAATACCAATACCAAATAAATCGACAATAGAACGGACGATAAAATAATTTAAAACTACAGGCACAGTATTCAATAATTGCAAATGTGAAGAAAATCGACGTGAAAATCAGAGACAAATTATACAAAACGAGAGGGATTTAGAAGTGATACTTTGTGTAGAGGAGGCCGAAGGAAACAGCACAAAACAATTGGAGGACATTACTGGACAAGACCACACCACAATATCTCAAATTTTAAAGAGATGTAAATACCACGCTTACAACTACGAAAGACACCAAAATTAGGAGACGGAGACGAAATACGACGACAGGAATTTTGCTTTGAGATGATGGAGAGGACAAACACTGACAGAAGTTTTTTTTACAAAATATTTGCTTTACTGACGAATGCACTTTTACATTCAACAACGAACCCAACATTCAAAATTGTTGGTACTGGAGTAACGAAAATCAAAATCGATTTGTTGAGACAAGGACTCAATATCCACAAAAAATTAATGCTTTGGCGGGAATTTTCGGCCACCATATCCTTGGACCATTTTTCCTTGATCGAAATTTGAATGCGGAGTACTTTCTAGAACTTTTAGACGATCAAATTTTGCCTGCTTTGAACAACCTTACTCGTGAAAATCGAGAGATTTGGTATCAAATAGATGGCTGCCCAGCACACAGTAGCAGAACTGTGCACGAATACTTAAACAACGCATTTAATAACGACATCATAGGCCCGAACCACGCAATATCTTGGCCAGTCAGATCTCCGGATCTCTCACCAAATGATTTTTTTCTATAGGGACATTTAAAAACTAAGCTTTATATCCATAACAAATATGAAAATTTAGAGCAGCAAAGAAATGCTGTTTCCGCTGAATGTGCCAGAATATCGATGTACCAACTAGCCAACGTAAGAAATGAGTTTTATAATCGTTTGGGTTATTGTCTGGCAGTTAATGAAAGAATATTTAAGCATTTGATTAAATCCTGATATTTTCGTCATAAATTAATTTCTAAATGTAGACAAATTTGTTTCATTGTCTTGCATAACTGTGAGTGCGTCTGTTGGAATTAGCTGTAAAATAAAATGAAATGCGAGGATTCTTTTTGAAATTCCCGTATAAAATTGTTCAGTTTTAGCAATGACATTATAAAACAATGATCTAAATTGTCACTAATAAATCAATATGGTGTTTTTATTATTGATTTCTAGAGTACAGGGTGCATAATGAGATACTACGTTGCAGAAGTATTTAAGCAGTTTACTCTTTACTGGTTGGTTGAAAAATGCTTAAATTTTTATTTTGGGTGGAACTTATTGTGCTCTTCAATAAATCCTTTTAGCATTTTTTCTAAAATAAACAGGGAGCCAATATTTGACTACTTTAAAATTTACATGGGATTCCCTATGTCCCGCTCGACGGAGCAACACCCGGTATACAGGGTTAGTAGAAAAACCCGAAACGATGGAATATCTCAGCAACTGTCAAATACAAATAAACAAAATTTTGTTCCAAAGGGTAACTGAACATAAAAAATTTAAACCTTGTATTTGCAAGGTTGCCAAGTTTATAGTTTTCTCTGTAAGTTGGGAAATTTTAAAATTTTAAATGGAATACCCTATTTTTTATTATTGTAATCAATTGCTTGTATTAACTTTATTATGACCCGATATTATTGTTTTTTTAATCCTTTCAATTGCGAAGATATTGCATCAAGCTGGAATACAGAAATAACCAGGTATGGTCAATTATCTCAAAAACGATCCAACCGAAATTCGTCAAAATTAGTACAGGGGAGTACCTGGACATTTTAAATCTAAAAATTGCATTTGCGATGTTTCAAAATTAAATTTTATTATTCCCTTTCCTTGACTTTTTTTTAATAATTTTTAAAATGTCGCAAAAATGCTATTTATATATAGTTATATATATATATATATATATTTATATATATATATATATATATATATATATATATATATATATATATATATATATATATATATATATATATATATATATATATATATATATATATATATATATATATATATATATATATATATATATATATAGATAATATTCGGTCATAATAAAGTTCTTGTATCAACTTTGGTTCCAATAACAAAAATAGGGTATTCCATTTAAAATTTTAAAATTCTCTTACCTTCAGAAAAAGAAAAAACTATAAACTTGGCAACCTTGCAAATACAATTTTTAAATTCTTCGTGTTCAGTTACCCCTTGGTAACAAAATTAGGTTCATCTTTATTTGACGGTTGCTGAAATAATTCACCGTTCCGGTGTTTTTTACATACCCTGTAGTTTTGTTTGACAAGGGGTAAAGTTTAGTGTAGTCTATTGCAGTGGAGAACTAAACAGAAAAAATAGGTTTAAAAAGAGTTAAAAAAGTTTTGATGCCAAGGCGTTTACCTGAGTTATATCACAAATGTCAAAAATTCAAAAAAGCTTTATTGTTTTTATTTATACACAAATAAATTAAAATTCTACATATTTGGGGTACTTGTTTGTATGTGTAGTCCAAAGACTTCTTCTACAAGAATTATCGTTTTAATTCAAGACCTTGAAAATAGTGTAGTTGAGTTAAAATTAGTTCTAACGAGAACTGAATGCCAAACACCTAGTCCTGAATACAACTTATATTGCCAAACGGTTTTTTGACAGAAAAAGTTAAAACCAGTCATAACTTTTGTTATGCCAAAGGGAGCTTCAATGTTTATGGGACAGTCATAAATAATAGATAATAATTGCACAGTGAAGGCCACTAATAATACCGGTCTTATTTTGACATCTGAGCTTGCGCAGATGCATGGTAGGATAAGAACTTCCTTAATAAGAATAGTGCCTGGCTTTATTTATGTCGGTTTTAGGTCGTGCCTTATTTTTCCCCCATTTTTAGGTTAATGGTACTATCAACATTATTTGCAATAACTCTAAATTGGGGGTACCAGCACTATTTAAATAAGGCCGGTATCAATAATTTCCGATCTTAATAAGGCAACTTGCAATAATTCTCTATTGAGCGGATTTTTAGTTCTTGCTTCTTCGATGTGTATCTTATTGACCAACTGTAAATGAACGGTCCATTTTTTAATAGTAACATAGCATAATGTATTGAAAGCCGAAATATGTACTTTTTACAAAACCTTTATTGCAAAAATACATATTTTATCTGTAAATTTTATAAAAATGAGACTCGGACTTTTTTCAGCAAATTTTACAGAATTATTTGTTCCGTGTAGATATTTTTATTTTTATGTTGTATTCTTATCCACTTTATAAGCTTTTTCTTGCTCTATATGGGTATTATACCTATACAAGCGGTTTTGAAACACTATATTTTTATTAAAAAAATCCAATTTTAGATGATTAATCTTCTTTTTAACAATCTAAATTTAGAAATTTACCCAGTTCATCAATAACAGCGTAAGAAATTGGTTATCGGTTTTATCCTGGAGCTTGAGATTATATTCGATATTTATTAAATTAGGTTTTTTTTATCCCATTTTTAAAAACAAATTTTTAATAAGGTGGATGGTCAATACGATTTTTGTGTCTGACTTCTCGATATAAAATTTTAGTTGCTTTTAGCCCAAAACCAAAAAAAATATATAGAGGGTGTCCGAAAAGGTGAGGTCAAAAATGACAGGGGTGATAGAGTAAGCCAAAATAATATTATTACTTTATAAAAAAAGTTTTAGGGTAATCTTTTGTTTCATCAAAAAGTAGCAGCAGATTGCGAAAACCGCAAGTCTTTATCTCTAATAATAACCGAGATTCCCTGCAATTTCAACAAAATCCGGACACCTTGTACAAAATTAGGTTTTCTTGATTTTACGAGAAAAAAAAATAAAAAATGTTTTTTAGTTAAACAAAATTTCATATTTAGAGGTTATTTTTATTTTAAAAATTTTTTTCTTTATAACAATTTTCCAAATACAGGTACTTTACTTTTGAGAAAAAATTATAATTTTGGTCTAACTTCGTAGATGACTCACACAATTTAATTTCTAATGATTGTATTTTAAGTTTTGGACCATGCAGAACTTTCATAAAGAGAAACTTTTTTGTAATATTATTAATAATAAAGTTTTTCCTATGACGCCAACTGACGCAAACACACTGTATATTTTTACATAAAAATAAATCTCCTGGGATTAAATTGTTGCGGTAAATGAATTCTAAAAAACTTTAAGTATTAATATTATAAGTGATAAAATAAAGTTAACTTATTTTTTGTATTATTTTTGATTGATAAGTTTATCGAAATGTTTTTAAAAGATTTCTTTAATAAACTTTGTCATCCATTTTTAATTAGCAAAATAACAAGGTTACAAATTTTGTAATGTTTAATTAATTTAAACATAATTTCAAGTAAATTAAATATATTAAGTCTTTTTGTATAAAAATTAGGAACGCAAAAGTTTGAATATAGAAAAAAATCTTTTAACAAAATATCATTAATTATTTTTGACAAAGCCAAACAAATTATTATTTTACAAACCAAAACCAAAGTAATAAAGTTCAGTCATCCCTTTGATATTAAAAAGTTTTATTGAAATAAAGCAGAGGCTTGTTAACCATTTAGGTTTGTGACCACTAATTTATTAAGTTGTTTTTATCATGTCGAATAAAACCTTAAAAAAATACATTTATTGTACAATACAAACCGTTAAAAATAAAAATTCCAAAAAGGACTCAGACTATCTTAAATTTTAAAACAAAAAATTAAAAATTTTATTATCTTTAACTATTTTACAATTTTTAACGTGCTAAATACCATTAAAAAGAAAATCGACTACCAAAACATTTTATATTTTAGCAGTTAATATTTTGTATAACATTTTTTGCTTACAAATAATTTTTAAATTGGGGGCGCACACTTAGAGCTTTTACAAAATTATTTCATCATTAATCAAACGAGTTTGAAGTATTAACACCATGGAAAACTTATTTGATAAAATGAAAGACCTGTAATGTTAAACAATTTTTACCTTAGTGATTGATTATTACCACATTATTAAGGCAACAAGCAAATATAAAACGCAAAAAACATCTTTTTATAAAAAATAAATTAAATCATTTATTTACTTTTTAATTTCGACTAATGCAAAAAAGAAACAATTTATCATAACTTTATAGGTAATACCACGGGTAAAAAAGCTCTTTTGACGTCAGAAAGTATGTATTGGGCTTTGGTTTTCTATAGAAAATTATTCAAAATGAATTATAGCATTTAAAAAAATTAATAATAGACACTTGTAAGAAGTGATTCATTTGGAGGTACTTTCATAAAAAAACCTTTATTAAGTAATATTTATTATCATACGAAAAAAATATATCTTATATTTAATTTTAAAGATTATGCCTTTTAAATGTTGGCTTGACTGCGCCTAACATGGTCTGTTCTTAAGCTCCAATTTCCTGAGCGCCAAATCGATTCGTCAGGATCATCGCGTACACTCGCAGCTACTGCCGCTATATTTTCTGCACTACGTGCTGGATGTAGCCCATTTGGTCAAGGATTATCCAATAATGAAAATTGAAGTTCAAATTTTTGTGATGATACAGCGAATAGTCGGCTCAGTAGGCCAATTATGCGAGAACCATAAGTTGCCCGAAGCGCACGAAACATATTCTTCGGAGAATGATGATTTTCATATTACAGTTGAACAAGTTTTAGAACTTGTGCGGGGGCTTAGTCTTTCCATGATAAATTGCCAAACAGTATTGAACACAAATACCATGACAGTTTGAAATTTTAACCATCACATCTATCCAAAAATACCTAATAGAAATAGAACCTCTAAATGAATCAATCTATCGGTGATTAATGGTGAAATAAATAAACTTTATGTAGAAATACAGTACAAATTTTTAATGTGCCCGTCTTTTATTTTTTGAACGAATCAGTTTAAAGAGGTAAAACATAAAAAAATAAAATTATGGTATATAATTCAATAAGAGAGACATTTTTTGGCAAAATATTTTAATTGGAGAAAAGTTTGTTGCTTGGCATTTTCAAATGAATTTTCAAAAAAAAAAATACAATATTTTAAAAAATATTTAAAAATATTTTAAATAAAATAAAGGCTCAAGGTGGTTACATTTTTAACAGACCTTTTAGAGAACCCTGTTTACTACTAAAGGGTTATCAGCAAAAACAAAAGTTGCCTCTTAATGGGTATACACATGCTTTTGCATGTGTATGTCACAGAAAAATGGTTATGTTAGGCAAATGGCTTCTGCCTAGGCAAATGCCTTTTTCCTGGGCAAATGGTGTATATTCATTTTTAAATGCTATTTGTCTATTCATTTAGCATTTAATTTTATTTGCCGAAGCAATTGTTGGCCAAAGGAAAATAGAAATATTTACATAACCACACGGTCATGCCAAACTGTCACCTTGGGGGGAGGGGTGATGGTTAGTAATTTTTTTGTATCAAAGCAAATTAAACAAAAAAGATTTTACTAACCAAAACTAACCATGACCGCCCCAATGTGACAGTTTTCGAACCAATCGAATTACGTAGTCTGCAAAACAAACTGTACGCCTAATATGTTGTTAAATATAACAGTTATTTGCCTAACAAGAACTACATTTTAATTGAAAACAGATAATAGAGAATTATTGCAAATTGCCTTATTAAGCTCCGGGAATTATTAATACCGGCCCTATTTAAATGGTACTGGTACCCATAATTTAGGATTATTCAAATCATGTTGACAGTACCATTAACCTAAAGGAGAAAAATAGATGTTTTCTTTATTATTTTTGTGTTGTAGGGTTTTGTTTACACAATTAAAGGAATACATTTTGAAAGAGCAAGGTTTATAAGTATTTTTACTTTTAAAAAACTTTTCATTTTGTGATCGGC